>CM046858.1:30326120-30538526 GCA_025617745.1 Heliocidaris erythrogramma | reverse complement strand
TTCATTTTTTGCTCATTTTTTGTATTCTTTACAAGGGACGCTTATTATGCATGTTATGTTTTCATGGCCTTAATTTCTTTGAGTATTACCCCACAGTAACATGGCAAGATCAAAAATTGCTCCCTCTAGCTCTATGCATGGACATAGTACTAATCGAACATAATTATATCCACATCATGTAATCTTCATCAAGATGAACATGTATTTTCTTCGGAACTCATGCAAAATTTAGATAAA
Organism: Heliocidaris erythrogramma; assembly: GCA_025617745.1. Taxonomy (NCBI): domain Eukaryota; kingdom Metazoa; phylum Echinodermata; class Echinoidea; order Camarodonta; family Echinometridae; genus Heliocidaris; species Heliocidaris erythrogramma. Next base: position 30,538,289 of record CM046858.1, on the reverse strand, counting down.
TAACACATACTCACATGTTTAAATACTTCTTGGTAAAAAAAAAATATAACACTTTACACGACTTTGTTTTATTCACTTGATTATTGTGACAAATATACGGTACGTATACGGTATTAATCAGAAGCAGAGTTAGCGCTCGTGGATGTCCACGGGCTGCTTCTGCCAGTACATATGTAATTCATTAAAGGGTACTCGACCACAGATTGTAGAGTTTTTATGCCGCGAGAGGGCACCGTGATCGTTACCTGATCATGCCGTTGCCTCATCATCATCATCATGACGGATTTCGTTCAAATTTTGCATGAAGGTGTCTCTTGGTGTAATCTAAAAACTATAGTTTTTGGTGATGCTGCCACCAGTGTTCCGTCTTTTATAGGGTCAAAGGTCATACTTCAGGGCATGGCGTGAGTGCACTCTGCAGGCCACATTTCTTGATGGATTGTATCTTGGTATATCTCTCAACACATTTCTTTCAAATTTTATATGAAGATGTGTCTTAGTGAAACCTACACATCTAATTTCTACACCATCCTTTTGTTTGAGGGAGGGGATGGGGGAGGGTCTTTGTCCCTCCTTCAAATTGCTGCCAGTGCCGGGGGTCCTCTCGACCCCCGACCACCGTCGGGAGCCTGGAGGGGGCATTAACTGGTTAAGACGCTAAGCAGTCAGCTAATGATGTTACTGGGTCCTCTTGCCAACCCCGACCACCGTCGGGGTGCCTAGCGAGATTTCACCCAGTGTTACTGGCTTCCCCCGACATGACCACCGTCGGTGTGTCTGGGGGAATTACAGCCGGTTTCACAAATCCGCATCCCGCTAAGAAGACCTCCTCCTCGAGCAGGCTCTCGCAGCGCAGCGGAGCCTGCTGGTTCCCGCAAGCCACTGACCAATGTCAGTGCTCCGGGTGCTATTTCCAGCAGTGCTGCAATGCAGCAGCCTGTCCACCCCCGGCAGTCAATGAGAATCGGGGCTCTGGTCGAGGAAAGCACAGTCCCTAGAGTTGCGGCGAATTGCTTCTCCCACTGGGGAGCCCGGCCCGGACAATTTGGGTAGTGAGGCTTCTATACTACAGCCAAACACTTCCCGTGCTTCTAAACGGCCTTCTATTACGGTGGCTCACACCCCCGCTAAGAAGTTTAAAGCCAAGAAAGGTAAATCCAAGGATAAACCCAATTGGGTAAGAAGGCTCGGCCCTCTCTTCACCCCGACTCTCAATCTGAGTTGCTCAGATTAATGAGACTCTTTGCTGAGCAGCAAGGTTGGGATACTAATCCCCCGACACTGCCGGCTACTGAGATGGGTTCTCCCCAGTCAGTTGTCACTGTGATGGAGGATGTTCCCGAGTCGGACCCCGGTGTTCTCCCGGTCTCCGATATTCATGAGAACCTTGGACAATTTTGTCCGAAGGCGGTATCCTCGACCTACTCCTCCCGTGCCTGCGGCTCTCGGATCCCCACCGTGGTAGGAGTCTGTCACTGGTCCGTGGGCATATCCACCCCAATGGGATTTTCCCACCGGACTACTTCTCCCAACTTTGATTCTGTCTCGCAGGGATCTGCCCCGTCTGTTTCAGAATCTCAGGCCGGCTTAGACCCCCAGCGTTGTCAGGCTATGGCGGCAGATGCCAAGGCCCTGTTAGAGAAGTGTATGCCAGAAATTTTTCCCCAAGTCCAGTCGGACAGTGAGATAGAGGGTCGCTAACAGGCAAAGGTGATGGCCAGACAATTCTTGCCCACTCAGCCTGCTCGGCCCTTTCCGAAGTCTAAGTCAGTCTCTACAGGCGCTAACCGCTTAAATCGTTGAGTGACTGTGACTATCCCCGGGTTGAGACCCCTACCCTGGGCAATCGTGGTAGAGGATCGGAGAGAGGAAGAGGGGGGCGTAAGACCGCCGCCAATGGTCCAGTCAGGCCCAAGTCGGCCTTTTGATACCTTACCCCGAGTGCTTGTGGACAGTGCAGGCGGGCGGCTGCGGCTGCGGCGACGCCTTTGTGCTATAGATAGAGTCAATTCCAAATGTGCCGTGCCCTTCGGGCTGAGGCCGGCCCCTCGAGTCTTAATCCGAATAGTGTCGGCCCTAGCCGCGTTTCTACGGAATCGCGGCCTCCGATTGTTCGTCTATCTGGACGATTGGCTCCTAGTTGCAAACTGAGAGTCCCTCCTGTTGGATCAGTTATGCCTTTTACTGCGGCTAACGCAAGACTCAGGCTTTCTGATAAACTGGGAAAATCGGAATTATCTCGGACACGTACCCCGGTGTACTTAGATGCAGAGATAGATATCCCGAATCAGCTTGTCCCCCCAGTTTGGACAGAATTCGGACTATCACCATGACCGCACGGTCATTGCGAGTGGCCCGCAGGGTCAGAGCCAGACATTGGCTTCAATTCCTGGGCTATCTGGCCAGTCTAGTCGACGTCTTGCCAGACTGCAGGCTGTTGATGAGGCCCTTTCAGAGGCACCTCCTCAAATTTTTCAGAACGGGCAAAGATTCTCCTTTGGGGTGGATTCCACTCCCAAGAGATATCAAACTCCTTCTCGCCCCCTGGTCGAACAGTTCGTTTCTTGCCCAAGGCAAGCATCTCTGTACCCCTCTGATGACAGACGCCTCCCTTCTCGGTCATTGACGGGGCGAGATGATTTCAGGGGACTGGTCTCACTTGAGAGTTATGCCCCATATCAATGTTTTGGAAATGATGGCGGTCAGCCTGTCTCTTCATCATTTCAGGCCCGGTCTTGTTGGTCGCACTGTACTCGTTCTTACGGACAATGTCACAGTAGCTGCCTACATCAATCGCCAAGGCGGCACTCGGTCTTCCTCTCTGAACACCTTAGCTGCCCAGTTGTGGAGGTGGTGCCGGTCTATGAACATTATTCCGGTAGCCTCCTACATTCCCGGTCAGGACAATCGGATCGCGGATCGCGGATGGATGCTTTTCCCCCATTCCTCTGATCCCTCAGGTCTTGAGGAAGGTCAAGGAGGACGGGGCTTGGCTCTTGTTGATAGCCCCACATTGGCCAGCGAGACATTGGTTTCCAGACCTGCTGAGTCTCCTGGCCGGCCAGCCGTTTCCCCTTCCTCTCAGGGAGGATTTGATACTTCAACCCCTCCCGGGGATTGTTCATCAACGGCCAGCGGTCCTGCACTTGACTGCCTGGCTGTTGTTGGGGAAGACGCCAGAAACTCGGCTCTCCGAGAGGGCCTCCCAGTTTGTAATGAGAAGCCGTAGAGACTCCACTAGAGATCTGTACAACTCTCGTCTAGGGGCCTTCTTTTCTTGGTGCGAGAATCAGGGTGTCTTGCCTCGTGAAGCTCCTATTGGTGTTATTGCCGATTTTTTTTATCTCCCTTTTCGATAAGGGTAGATCGATTTCAACCATACGTGGCTATCGTTCGGCTATTGCCGCCGTCCACGTTGGTTTTGCTGATGGTTCGGGAGTCTCCAACTCCCCTCTTTTGGCTAGGTTGACTCGCTCCTTCTTTTTGCAGCGTCCATCAACTCGTAGCCTGACTCCTTCTTGGAGTCTACCCAAGGTCCTTGACGTGCTTGCGAAGCCACCTTTTGAACCGTTGGGTAAAGCGTCCCTTCACCATTTAACGGTCAAGACGCTGTTTAGTTGCTATTTCTTGCAGGAGGATAAGGTCTGGTGTCCCGGTGAGGGCCTTGAAATGGTATTTAGATAGGACTAAGACTCTTCGTAAGAGTGATCAGCTTTTTGTCATCACTCGAGAGCCCTTTTCCCCCGCTTCCAGAGAATCCATTTCTAGATGGATAGTCGAAGCGATCCAGGCAGCTGGGCCGGAGGCCCTATTGAGTGATGGGAATCCCTGTGCTCACGATACCAGGGGCATCAGTGCCCTTGGGCTCTTTTCCATGGGGTGCCCCTAGTGGACATTATGAGGGCAGCCTACTGGCGCTCCTCCATGTCCTTCACATCTTTTTATTTAAAAGATGTTCTGACAGTTGAAGAGTCTTTTTCTAACAAGACGTTGCAAGCTGCAACGTCATCCTTGGGTTCCTGTTGACCTTCCTCTTGGGACATGCCCCCCAGTTGAATCTGTGCTGGTCTAGCAAAATAGGTAGGTACATTGATTTATTGTAGTAAATCAGTAAAATCAGAACTGAATTTATTATTTGCTAGATAAATCTATGTACCTACCTATGTCCCACCCTCCTACCCCACTACTTGCCTAGCAACATGTCAAAGTTTGTCTGTGGCTGCTCGTAAAGAGGAGGATTGTGTGCGCGCGTCATGCGTACGTGCACAGAGGAAGGTGTGATCCTAGGGGGGGGGGGGGGGGGGTATATGCACTGTCGTGACTTTAATTACTCGAATGGCTTGCGTAGTCTTAAGACTAGCAAAATAGCAAAATAGGTAAGTACATAGATTTATCTAGCAAAATAATAAAATCAGTTTGGATTTTACTGATTTCTTGTGATGCTGACCCCAGTGTTCCGTCTTTTATAGGGTAAAAGGCCATATTTTTGGATATAGGATTTTTTTCAAACTTTGTATGGAGGTGTATCTTGGTGAAATCTAGAAACCTACAGATTTTGGTGATGCTGCCCTCAGTGTTCTGTCTTTTAAAGCGTCAAAGGTCATATTTTGATAGATGTCGTGTGTGCACTCTTGTGTGCGCTCTGGTGGTCACTTTTCTCAATCAACTTTGTTCAAATTTTGCATGAAGGTGTCTCTTGGTGGAATCTAGAAACCTCTAGTTTTTGGTGATGCTGCCACCAGTGCCCAGACTTTTATAGGGTCAAAGGTCATAGTTTGGAGGATGGCGTGAGTGCACTCTGGAGGCCACATTTCTGGATGGATTTCTTTCAAATTTTGCATGGAGATATCACTTGGTATAATTTTTAATAATGCTGCCCTCATTCTTCCATCCTTTATAGGGTCAAAGGTCATATATCTTTTGTGCGCTCTAACTGCCACATTTCTTGACGGTTTTCTTTCAAATTTTATATGGGGGTGTTCTTAGTAAAATCTACACATCTTTAGTGTTTGCAGATGCTGCCCCCAGTGTTCCGCTTTTTATAGGGTCAAATGTCATATTTTGGTTGCATGCATTTTGGAGGACACATTTGTTGACTGATTTCTTTCAGATTTTGTATGGAGGTCCATCATAGATTACTCTAGACCTCTACAGTTTTTGGTGTTGCTGCCCTCACTGTTCCATCTTTCATAGGGTCAAAGGTAATATTTTAGTGGATATCTTGTGTGCAATCTGAGATCACATTTCTTGACCAATATCTTTCGAATTTTGCATTATACTCTTATCTACACACATTGATTCGGTGATGCTGCTCCTAGTGTTGACAATAGTCCGGGCCACTGGCGGCAATCTCTATGCCATCCTTTTGTTTGAGGGAGGGGAGGGGGGAGGTTCTTTGTCCCTCCTTCGAATAGCTGCCAGTGCTGGGGGATACATTTCGCATTGCGCGGCAATGGACATTTCTATTTTAAAATAGGATTGATGTCATGTAATGGATTTTAGTGCGAAACATTTCATATTCCTTGAGTGATATACACGTAAATCTTTTCATTTCAGTTAAGATTTATTTACTGCAGACTTAAAAATAAATCCAATCTCATCTGAATTTTAGTGAGTTCAAGTCATTGTAATGTTGTTCATGACCATATTCAGCTGTACTCAGCTGTACTTCATGTTCCATTTTATTTCATTCTGTTTCATTTTTTATTCTGACACTATCCAATATTTTGAATTCCCACTTCAGTCTTTTTCATTCTGTTTCATATGTACATGTAACTGAATATTCATTCAAATCAATATTATTTTACCTAATTTGTTATATTTCATTTTATTTTATTGATTACATTTTACTCCATTTCATTGTTATCTACCCATTCTATTCAATTTGCTTTCATTCAGTCAATTCAATATCATACATCAATTCTGTATTGAATATCATTTGGTTTATTTGATTGAGGTTGTCCATTTAATTTTATTCAGTTCCTTACCATTCTATTGTATTTTCATTTAATTCTGTTTCATTCTGTTCCACTTTCATTCAATTCTTTTACATTCCAATTCATTTTGCTAGGTTAAGACCCTTCAGGAGTGGAAGCAGGATGTGGATGGGAGGGACGTACCACCCCCTAGTGCCGCCCTGGCTGTACCCCCTACACCATCCTCCATCATCCCATCTCCCTCCCAGAGTGATCCCAAGGGTATAGGGTCTGCATCCCCAGATGACAAGGCTCTGCTTGTATCACCTGTCTCCACTGTGAGGGAGGTCCAGCTAGAGAAGACGTGCAGTAGCTTGCAGAAGCAGGTACAGTACAAGAAAGGAACTTTTGGAAGAGAGAATGTTGTATAAAGAAACGCATGTGATGTCTGTGTAGGGCGTAACAAGGGATGGACACAATCATATAAATTAGCACGTACAGTTAATTGTTTAGGATAGAAGGGCAAGTTTGTTTACATTTCATAGATGCTTTATAGCAAGTCAACCCTGGCACAATGCTCTATAAGGAAATGATGCCCAAACCTCTGTTCAGTTCAAGATCTGACTATTTGTCAATCTAGGCATACAACATCAATACAAGAAAAATTAAACACTAATCTTATAGCTGTACCCGTTAAACCAAATGTCGCCTAGTTTTCCACATCTGTTCTCATTTCCGGGCGTCCCGGAACTTTCGTCATGATTGCAGTCGCTGGGTGAAAACAATAGCTTGGCAACGCGTAGCAACACATTGACTTTGCACACACTTTGACTTTTTTCTTCATCAAAATGCCAAAAAATTTGCTGTGCCATAGCTTGTTACGACCACAATATGGTGTAGAGATAATCTCTTTCATTTTGCATTTTTCCTGATCTCGTTAAATACCGCGAAAAGTGAGGAAAATGGGTAGACGCGATCAAAATCTGCAAGAGAAATCCAGATAACAACAAAAGCTGGGAACCGACGTAATACGTTCGGCTCATTTGCTCGGATCATTTTATAATAGATATTCTGCTTATATTTCGCTTTAGTCTTATATATAAATATATATACATATATTTACCTTTGGGGCTATATAGATTTTAAAGATGTGTAATGGGAACCCAAAACAATAACTCGCTCATGCACCTATTCACTACTCGGTATCATCACGGTATGGGACTTTGTACAGTCCCACCTATTCAGTTTTATGAAAGCTTTTTTTATATATTTTTGAATTCCCTGAATACGACACCAACCACTCCGATAAGTATGAGGTTATCCTGCAAGGAGTGAATTTCCGATGATGTTCGCTGTGCGAGAGTCGTTCATGTGCATACAAATAAAATGCAATGGATTTTTTGCATGCAAATTATATGTGTGGGACTAAGTGCGACGCTCAAGCGAGCCATGTTTTCACCCACTGAGGCGTTACTAGGGTCGTAGAAGTTAAGAAAGTTACATCATGCTGGAAAGGAGAATAGGGGGGATATGCTGCATTCTAATTGTTTCAGCTCAATTACTCAATTGTTTTGCTCCATTTTTACCATGGTCTACGGACACTATTTGCAAAACTATCAAGCCCCATGTTTAGAAGTGCAGTCAGAATAAACTCATTATATTCGTGTTTTACTAGCACTACTTTTCAAGTCGTACCTTGCAAATTTGAGTTTCTTTGAGTCTGTTATAATACATTAATATAAAACTTGATGTATCATAGAAGAGTCATAGTGATGTAGATACTATTTTAATCCTTGTATATTTTGTATAAATGATGTTACTTTGAGTCATAAGATATAAAATCACACTGAAAGTATGGGTGAATTTGATAGCTCTTTGGTGTTATTGTGACAGGTTGGTCGCCTGCAAGAATCCATTAACAGCATCACGACCTTCATCACCTCTGGGTATGTCAGTAACCCTTCAACTCCAGCGACACCCTTTCCTGCCACCCCTCTCCCTGCAAAAGACCAGCCACTCTCCCAGCCCGCATCCCAGTCTGCATCCAAAGACCAATCTGTATCATCATCAAAGGGAAGTCTGTCTCGAGTGGCTTCCCAACCACTCCCAGATGGAAAGAAGAACTCACTAGAGAACAGTAATAGCAACAATGCAGTCCCAACTGCCACGATAGGTGGTCTCTCATCCTCACAAGGGGTCACCCTACCAGCACCATGGGAGGGAGCCATGATCAACCAGGCCCTAAACAACCTCCCTGAGGGACTTCATCCCCTGGATGTCCAGCAGCTCCTCATCAGTGCGGCAAAGTGGATGTCTGAGCAGGCTGGAATTGCAGGCAATGGGGGAGCAGGAGGAGGCTCAGGAGGAGGCTCAGGAGGAGGAGGAGTCAACACAGAAGCTGCTGCTCCTGCAGCTACTCAAGCCACCCCTTCTGTAGTACAGGCAGGACACTTCCTACCAGATGATAAGGAAACAGATGAGGCTGAGCCAATGGTAAAGATTCTATTGATATATACATGTAGTTACTGCAATAAATCATATATACCTACCTATTATGCTAGTCTCCTGACTACGCTACCCAATCGAGAACTTTAACACAAAAAAGTCACAATATTGTGCGCACCCCCATAACCCATTTTTATCCCCTTCGTTCCTCACCCGCAACGGCCATCTTCCTCTTTCTTGCTCGCTCCCGTCGAGTTAGGTTGTCGAGTCACGGCGCTCCTGAATTCAGGTCTTTTTGTATCTTTTCAGCGCACCTACATGCCTTAAAAAGCACTTTTTTGTACTTATTTTCATTCTGGATTATAGTACTTTTGTGTTTTTGTGTCACTTTTTGCCTATTGCAAGGAATTTTCTTGTTCTTTTCTAGGCAGTTATTTTCCTTTTAGCAACCAGCCCCACATAGTTATTTCTGTGTGTCTTGCTGGTGTTTCTGTTAACCCCGATCCTGTTGTTACGATTCGGTGTTTGTACGGTGTTTGTATGTTGAAATTGTGCGTATCCCCAAATTCAAGGTTATTACATGCCTTTCCGATTATTCATATTTTTGTAATCTTTCTATTGTCTGTTTTTGTTGCAGCAATACAAGTTCGGAAGAAGAAGCAGTTCGGTCACGGAGACCTGCTTCTTCCGAAGAGTCGTCTAGCAAGACGAATCGGTCTTCCAGACGCGCAGGGTTCGACTTGTCGATTGTTCAGACAACAGGTTCCCTGTGAGGGTATTCCCCTCACGGATGATTTCATTGCGGAGTATGACCGCATCGTTCCCCTTAGGCGCTCCGGTCTGATTAAGGGTAAGGCCTTTGCCTTTAGATCCCAGACAGTTCTCATGTGAATACTGGGACTTCATCCCAGTCCGTTCTTGCACTTGGCGTCTCGGGCGCCCACCCCACGACTGCAGCCTCAAGTCGCTCGGTTAGTGCGGGTAGTGTGTGAGCGACTTTGGGTGCAAACCCATAGCACACAAATAGGGGGTCTAAGAAAAGCAAGGCGTTGCCCGCTGCTGCCCGTCTGATCCTTCTCAATCTGAGCTGGTCTCTCTCACCTGATACCGCAGCCCCTGCCTCTACCCCTCTTCAGGGGTCTGATACCGGGACTCTTCGGCTCGACTTAGTTTGGCCGCGTGCTCTCGATCCCCCCTTGGCTGTTCCGGGGTCTATTAGGGCCCCCCCCCCACCCGCGGCCGTTGGGGCTCCGACGGGGGAGGAGACTTAAAGTGATCCATGGGGGTACCCGCCTGATTCCATGATTTCTCATGCTAATCAGGCGGTATCAGACTTTGATTCTGTTCTCAGATTTCTGTTTCTGAATCGACTTTGTCGGAACAGGCAGAGCCTGAAACGCTTTCCCTTTGTGGGGCAGAGGCTACTGCCTTGTTTTCTAAAGGGGGTCTAAGAAAAGCAAGGCGTTGCCCGCTGCTTCCCCGTCTGATCCTTCTCAATCTGAGCTACTCAGCATGATGCAAGTTTCGTTCAGTGGCAGGGCTGGTCTCACCTGACTCCCCTGCCTCTACCCCTCTTCAGGGGCTGATATCCGGACTCTTCAGCACGGCTTAGATCGGCCCTTTGCCCCAGATCCCCCCCTTTGGTTGGTCCGGGGTCTTTTGAGGCCCTCCCACCCGCTGCCCTTGCGGCTCCGCCGGGTGAGGAGACTGATAGTGACCCATGGGGGTACCTGCCTGATTCCATGTTTTCACATGCTAATCAGATCATGAATCGGTCTCTCAGACTTCTGTCTCTGAATCGACTCTGACGGAACAGGCAGAGCCTCAATTGCTTCCTTTTGCGGGGCGGAGGGTATTAATTGCCTTGTTAAAATATTTGCCTGAAACATACCAGTCGACCCCCGCTAGTCAGGGCCCCACTTATTGTTCAGGCAACAGACTCCTTCTGCGGGTATTCCCCTCATTGATGAGTCATAGCGGTGTATGACCGCGCTGCGACCGAGCTTCCTTGTAAGCGCCACCGGTCCGGGTCTTGGCAAAGCCTTTGCTTTCAGAACCCAAAATCAGGATAGCTTTTCAAAGCTAAGTCTCTCCTGAGATTATGGAGAGAGGTCAACGTCTGCAGGCGTATATATCCCCTTCATTCATGGACGAGCTGAGTATCACGCAACGCTGCGGGGTTTTGGCCCTTACCGCCCTTGGGGTTAAGGAGCGTGACTTACCGTCACTTCTCCAAGATTTCCCTTTCGGGGCCCCTCTCTCTTCGGTGCGCATTTTGCCACAGTGTGTCAGAGAGAAATCGAGGCACGGAAACAGGCTGCCGAGATGGCCAAACAGTTCCGTGCTCCCCGCCAGCCGGCTCCTGTCTCCACCCGACAGAGGGTTATTGTTCCCGCTTCGGGACAACATCGTTGGGTGACGGTAACTCTTGGCATACTCCTCCATACCCTCCTCGTAAGGGGATGGACGCGGCAGAGCTCCTTCCAGCGTCGGGGCTCTCAGAGGGACAAGCCGAAGTCTGGCACGCAGGCTAAGCCTGGCTTTTGACGGACTTTCCCGAGCGCTTGTGCACTCAGACATAGTAAGTGGTAGACTTCAACGTTTTCTCCCAGCTTGCAAGGTCTTCACCGGAGACGCCTTCGTGTGCTCCGTAGTGCGCGGTGGAGTCATTTAGTTCTTCCGCCCCCTCCCCGGAGGAGCCATAAGAACTCGACTACCTGCCCGCCCCGGCTCGTTATCATGCCACCACATAGATCAAATCTCTGTTGGAAAAAGGGGGCTATAGAGAAGATAGGAGACCATCTGCATCTCTCTCTTTCTCTGTTAAACCAGTGAGGATTATGCAATTTCAAAAATGCATATTTGTATCCCCCGAACTAGAGTTCGGGATACTATGGATTTGGCATCGTCGCGCCGCGTCCGCGTCCGCCGCAGAGATAAAGTAATAGTCAAGATTTTCTTGTGAGCGCTCTACCGGCTGCAGTTCTTGTCGGATCACCTTTGGATTTCACATGGAGGTTCATTATGGTAAGATGAAGATGCCTATTGTTTTTTGGTGTGGGCGGAGTTGACATTGTTGCCATGGTAACCATACTTTTAAAGAAATGGTAAAGATTTCCTTGTTAGCGCTCTACCGGCTGCAGTTCTTGTCGGATCACCTTCAAATTTCGCATGGAGGTGCATTATTGTAAGATGAAGAAGCCTATTGTTTTTGGTGTGGGCGGAGTCATCGTTGCCATGGTAACCATATTTTTTAAAGAAATGGTAAAGACTTTCTTGTGAGCGCTCTACCGGCTGCAGTTTTTGTCGGATCACCTTCAATTTCAAAACAACTAAAAAGGGTCATTTTTGTCAGCAGTGATACCCCAGGTCCCAAATTGCTACTTCATCCATTTCAGTCACAACATTGATTCAAATGGGGATGGGTGACGGGTTTGGGAGATACATGTACTCGGGCTGGTCCCCCCTCCGAGTGCTCTAGTTTTATTATACACCCTGCTTCAAGGGATCTTCTGGGTTTCATTCTTTCCAAAACTTTCTGGTTTCGTGCTCTCCCCTTTGGGTTGCATCCAGTGCACACACTGGTCAACATGGCCTAAGAATTAGGTTTCCTAATAAATTGGGAGAAGCCAAATCTGATTCCTACACGCTGACCAGTTTTCCTGGGTGTAGTGATAGACATACAGAATCAGTGAGCGCGGTCCAGTCGAGACAGGATACTTACTAGAGTTGCGGCTGAATTGCTTCTCCCCACTGGGGAGCCCGGCCCGGACAATTTGGGTAGTGAGGCTTCTATACTGCAGCCAAACACTTCCCGTGCTTCTAAACGGCCTTATATTACGGTGGCTCACACCCCCGCTAAGAAGCTTAAAGCCAAGAAGGGTAAATCCAAGGATAAACCCAAGTCGGGTAAGTCTCTTCCCCCCGACTCTCAATCTGAGTTGCTCAGATTAATGAGACTCTTTGCTGAGCAGCATGGTTGGGATACTAATCCCCCCGACGCTGCTGGCTACTGAGACGGGTTCTCCCTAGTCAGTTGTCACTGTGATGGAGGGTGTTCTCCCGGTCTCCGATATTCATGATCAGAGCCTTGGACAATTTTGTCCGAAGGCGATATCTCTACCTACTCCTCCCGTGCCTGCGGCTCTCGGAGCCCCGCCGGGGAGGAGTCTGTCACTTGTTCGTGGGCATATCCACCCCCATGGGATTTTCCCCACCGGACTACTTCTCCCGATTTTGATTCTGTCTCGCAGGTTTCTACCCCGTCTCTTTCAGAATCTCAGGCCGGCTTGGACCCCCAGCCTTGTCAGGCTACGGCGGCAGATGCCAAGGCCCTGTTAGAGAAGTATATGCCAGAAATTTTTCCACAAGTCCAGTCGGAGAGTGATCAGCTGTCAGGATTTTTCTAGGATACAACAAATAAACAAGGCGACTCTTTTATATCAATGTTCAATGACAATTTAATTTAGAAATAAATCTGTATACCTCAAATACAGGTAGGATCTTTGGTTACTTTCAAGTGATTTATCTTGAAGAAATAAAAGTGCACATATAAATATATTTATAATGGAATATCAGTAAGTGTACACACACAATATTATATCCTAGAGTAATGGGATCTTATTTAAGTGCCGTTAATTAATTATTGGATTAAGTTCGTTTCAAGTTCAGATGTAATCTCACTAAGTAATAGTCATTTTTGTTTATTATTCGCTATGATTTGCTGCTATAAATGATCAAAATACCGACGTAGGTTTTTGCATGAATCGATCCTTGCTATGTCGATCAACGAAGACAAAAGTCGGAAAGATGATGCCTGCCACGTCCTCACTGCTTTCAGTCACGTGACCTTATTTGATAGACCCAGATAGTCCTCGGCTGATCAAAACACTAAGAAGCTCAGCGTACCACTCGGGCATCATGAAGAATGGACAATCTTGCCCCTGGTAAACGGAGTTATCTCCTCCCTGGTAAACGGCTAGGAATAAAATCACCAATACATCCCTCAAAGTACATGCAATTATGTCCTAAATTTACAGTTATATCTTTAGGATGTATTTCCCTTATAAAATACAGAATAAGGGTTTTTTCACCAATCTTCATTAAAGGGAACTAGGGTCAGTAATATAAATTCCGTTATGCACATAAATACTGGTTAAAGAAAATAAAATCTCTTCTAGCACAACCTGCTCCAGATTTCTAATTTGTTTAACAACCTCATTACTTATGTACTATACATTACATCATTATTACACAAATATAATTTACTTTGAATAGAATTCAGAATTTGTGTATGAAACTTTAAAGCATTTGCATGAATAAACACAACATTATCTCTATCGATCGACAATCGTGAGAACGATAGTTAAATGATTGTGCACGAACCTCTTGAGTTAAATGGGTTCATAATTAATTCCAATACAATAAAATTTTCTCCTTGAAAAAGGAAATGTTTTCTTTCTACCAAAATAATATTAATGTTAATCCTAAAATTTATGGCATTTATAATAGTATGAACAATTACTTCAATGCCAAATAACGTTAAATTTACTGCAATAAATCATATATACCTACCTATTATGCCAGAAGTCTTGACTACGGGACCCCTTCGAGAATTTAACACAAATGAGTCACAATATTGTGCGCACCCCCCGTAATCCTATTGTCCCCTTCGCGACTCACGCGCGTCACATGCCATGGCCATCTTCCTCTTTCTTGCTCGCCCCCAACGAGTTAGGATGTCGAGTTACGGAGCTCCTGAAATCAGGTCTTTTTGTATCTTTTCAGCGCGCTTTTTCGCATCGTAAAAGCACTTTTCGGTACTTATATTCGTCTATATTATAGTACTCTTGTGTTTTGTTAGTCACTTTTGCCGATTGAAAGGGATTTTGATTCCTTTTTCTTGGCAATTATTTTTCACTTTTACGGTTAGCCCCACGTAGTTATATCTGTGTGTTTATGGGTGTTTCCGTTTGGCACCGAGCCTTTGGGTTCGGTGTTTGTTGTTGTTTGCTGTGAAATTTGTTGTGCGTATCTCCAAATTTATTATTATTATTACCTTCACTCAGTCAAACTATTTTGGTTTCGCTAACCCACCGGCCTCTCAAGCTGAGATGTTCGGTGTGAGGCGGGCTTTGCGCAGACTCAGGGTTGGTCCCTTGTACCAGGCACCACATCCCCTGCTTTTGTCCCTTTGTTGGGGTCGGACATTGAGACTAATTAACCTTTTATGGTTTATTCTTCTTTGTCTGTGACGGGATCACATGCGCCTCCTATTCTTGCAGCCTCAGGGCTCCGTCGGGTGAGGAGTCTTATGGTGGTTCATGGGTGAATCCGACTGTTTCGGCCTTTGTTCGTGATCCTTTGTCACGAACAATGCAGGCGGAACCAGATTTAGAGGCGGCCTCTCAAGCTTCGGTTTCCGAATCGCTGGGGCAGGCAGAGCCTCGGTCGCTCTCCCTTTGTGGGGTGGGTTCGACTTCGCTTGGTTCGACTTCGCTTGGGTTCAGGCAGCGGGTTTCCTCCGAGGGTGTTTCTCTTGCGGAGGATTTCAAGCCGGAGTATGGACGCATTGATGTGGCGCTTCTTTTTAAGCGTCATGTTTGGTTTGCAGTGGTCATTTTTCCACTGTAGCTGCCTCGGTCATGTACCGTCGCAGAGTCTTGTCCGCGACTTGGTTGGTAGCTGTCTTTGTTCCTTTCTCCCCGCTTGGGCGGCCATCTCCGGGGACGCTTTTGTTCTCTTTAACGGGCGAGACGGATTCTTCATAGATCGGTCCGCCCCGCTCCCCGGAGGGGCTATAGGAACTCTTTTCTCCCGTTGATCAAGAGGAAGGACTACGCGGTCTTGATAGCTTTCGAAGATGCGTATTTCCACATTTCCATTCATCGCGCTTCGCGCGATCTCCTGGGGTTTTCCTTCCTCTCAGAGACTCGTCGCTTTCGCGCTTTTCCCTTCAGGCTGCGCTCAGAACTTCGGGTTTTTATTCAGGTTGTAGCCTTGCTGGCAGCCTCTCTGAGGCGACACGGCCTTCGGCTATTTTGCTACCTGGACGATTGGCTTCTCCTAACAGAGTTACACGATCGTTTGTTAACCGAGACTCGTTTGCTCGTCAGTCTTTCTCAAGGCTTCCTATTTAATTGGGAAAAGTCAGAGTTAGTTCCTACTCGCAGCCCAGTTTTTTTCTGGGGCTGTGTTAGACATACGGGATCAGTTGGCTTGGCCCAGTCGGGACAGGATTCTCATCATTGTCTCTGCGGCTGGCAAGCTCTTGCTGGCCAGAAGGGTCAAGGCCAGACAGTGGCTTCAGTTCCTGGGTTTTCTAGCCAGTCTAGTCGATGTTCTGAAGGACTGCCGGCTCCTCATGAGACCTTTTCAGAGACATCTCCTCAGGTTTCTCAAGCTGGGAAAAGATTCTGTTCTGCTACCCTGAGTGCCCTAGCAGCACAGCTGTGGAGATGGTGTCATCGCATGGCGATCACACCCGTGGCCTTTTTCACCCCGGTCAGGAGAACCTCATTGCGGATTTTCTGTCTTGGGGCAGGTGTCTAACATCAGAATGGATGCTCCATCCAGAGGTCTTTTCCGCATTCGCAGTTGCCTGGGTCCACTTCGCTTTTGCGTTGGTTCTAAACCACCAACTTCCGAAATATTGCTCCCGTGCGCGCGATCAGGAAGCTTGGGCTCTCGATGCTTTCTCTCTCAGTTGGAAGAATCTTTGAGGGTTTGCCTTTCCTCCCTTCCAGCTGATTCCGCGAGTCTTGCGGAAGATCAGGGAAGATCGCGCTCGGGTGCTTGTGATAGCTCCCTTTTGGCCCAGGAGGAGTTGGTTTTTCGGAGCGAATGAGCCTTCTGGTGGCTGAACCGTCCCTTCTTCCGTTAAGGGCGTTGCAGCCCCTCTCGGGGATTCTTCACCACGATCCAGAGTCCCTTCTTTTGGCTACTTGGCCCCTGTCGGGGATTCTGCAAGACAGTCGGGTCTCTCTGATAGTGCCGCGGATTTCTTAATGTCCATTCATAGAGTTCTACTAGGGGAATTTTATAATTCCCGTCTTTCGGTCTTTTTCCTCTGGTGTAAAGAGCGAAATCAAACCGCGTCTAAGGCTCCTATTGGTTCAATTGCGGATTTTCTAATCTCGCTATTTGACAAAGGGAGATCCATCTCTACTATCCGAGGCTACCGGTCGGCGATCGGGGCTGTTCCTTTAGGCTTCTCAGATGGTTCGGGGATTTCCAATTTCCCGCTATTGAGTGGTTTGATTCGGTCCTTCTTTCTGAAATGTTCTCCTTGTTCTAGGTTAGTATCGTCTTGGAGTCTGCCTAAGGTCCTGGAGGCCTTGGTGAACCCTCCTTTTGAACCGTTAGGTAAAGCTCCGCTTCATCATCTTACGGTTAAGACGCTCTTTTTGGTCGCTATTGCCTCTGGGCAGAGGCGCAGTACTCTTCATGCTCTCTGTCTTTCTCCTGGTCATGTTCGCTGGGAGAGAAAAGGTGTTAGATTGATTCCTAAGGCTTCTTTTATGGCCAAGAATCAAACGGCTGCCGCTGTTGAAATTTTTTATTTTTTTTTTTCTTTGTCCGCTTTCTGGATTTTCGTCAGTGTGCAAGGACAAAGTTTGGTATCCTGTTAGGGCCCTCAAATGGTATATTAATAAGACTAAGTCTTTTCGTAAGGATGATCAGTTGTTCCTTATCATTAGAGGGCCTTTTTCTCTTGGTTCTCTTGATTCCATTTCTAGATGGATCGTCAAGGCTATTAGGGCCGCTGGCGCAGAGGCTCTTTTATCTGACAGTAAGCCTTGTGCTCATGACACGTGTAGTGTCAGCACTTCCTGTGCTCTGTTTCAAGGTGTGGCGCTATTTTGAAGGTTGCTTATTGGCGTTCGCCCAATTCCTTCATCTCTTGCTACCTTAGGTATGTCCCTGCAGGTGAGGCTATTTTTGCGTCAGCCACCTTGAAGGCTGCTGTGTCTTCTTTGTAATCTTCGGTGTAATCCTATTCCCTTCTGCTTGAAACATGCCTCCCGGTCTTTGAGTTGGCGCTGGTCTGGCATAATAGGTAGGTATATATGATTTATTGCAGTAAATTTGTAAAATCAGCATTGATTTTCTTATTTACGATATAAATCTATATACCTACCTATGACCCTCCCTCCTTCCCCTCACCTTGCAAGCAACATGTTTCTTCTTGGAGTTGCTCGCAAAAGAGGAAGATGGCCGTGGCGTGTTGACGCGCGTGAGTCGCGAAGGGGACAATAGGATTACGGGGGGTGCGCACAATATTGTGACTCATTTGTGTTAAATTCTCGAAGGGGTCCCGTAGTCAAGACTACTGGCATAATAGGTAGGTATATAGATTTATATAGTAAATAAGAAAATCAATGCTGATTTTACAAATTATAGGCATAGTCGTTTTAACATCATTACCAAGCTAACCAAATTGCAGTAAATTGTTACTTACAGTTATCTCGACAAATTTGGTTTTATGGCAGGAAAATGAGGTTTCTGGCATGAAGGATGCTGCAGTACCGGTGTCGTCTGTAGAATTTATCTGCTGGCGCCGAATCAAAATCAAGGCTCTGGTAGCAATTCCACGACACACAATTTAGGATACTGGCTCTCACACACGCCCGACTCGAACCTCGGTCTTTCATTCAACTGCACTCAGTCAATGTCACACGTACACACATTCACTTTCACTCGACCACACCCTATCATGTGATTTACACAAACACGCTAAATATTTTCTAAGACGCCCTCTCTCGTATATATACGACCCGACAGAAATAAATAGAAAAAAAAATAGTATATTTTCCATTTGGTTCTGACATCAGCCATCGCTGTTATTCAGACTGTTGACTCTTACAGAGGACTTCAAACAGGAGTACGGGGATAGGGAGGCACTCGCCGATGCGGGTCGGGCTACCCGACGTCCCTATGGTAGTGCCTTCTCTTTCTATCCGGAGGATACCCAGGGCTTCTTTTCTGCCAAGGGTTTATCCCAGGAAATTATTGGTATGGGACAACGTCTGAATGTCAATTTCAAGTCTCAGTCCTATAGATCCACCGAGAAGCCCCTAGTGAACTTTGAAACCAAAGTCAGGTCGGGCTTAAAGGCATTGAGTAACTTTGTGGAGGCTTGATTTAATAAATTGTTGAATATTGATATCTGTCTTGTATAATGATGTTCAGAATGATAAATAAATAGCCAGGCATAGAAAGGTTTTCAAATATATAATGCTATTATTAAGATATCTGCGACTGAATACTCCCATTTACGAAAGCGTATGGCCATACGCTTTAGTCTAACACTGAGTCAATGGGGAAAATGAGTCTGGCATTTTCCGGTCACTTGCATATGTTTACTTTTGTGAAGCACATGATGATTTTGAAGTGCTTTTTTCCACATGGGCTTCATTTTTACACCATATTACATACACTGATAACATGTAAGGCCAGAAAGCTCACATTTTATCAATCCTCCACAAAGTTACTCAATCACTTTAATACTATCGGCGTACTTGGGTTCACTGTTGTGCTTTTGGGCCAGATCAGTTGAACTGAATGTGACCGAGGAGGACTCCAATTTGTTGGATGACCTCCTGCTTTTGTTAGCTGGACTAAAGTGGTCTCAGCTCTCATCAGCGGCTATTGATATTACACATCGACGCCGCAAGTTGGCGCTCTCCACACTGGGAGGGCTAGAGAAAAACATCCCGCCTCTCTTGCGGGGTATCCCTTCTTCTCATCCCAACCTCTTTGGGGGCCAGTTTAACGAGGTCTTCCACAAAGAGATAGAGGGTCGCAAACAGGCAAAGGAGATGGCCAGACAATTCTTGCCCACTCAGCCTGCTCGACCCTTTCCGAAGTCTAAGTCGGTCTCGACAGGCGCTAACCGCTTAAATCGTTGAGTGACTGTGACTATCCCTCGGGTTGAGACCCCTACCCAGGCGCTGTCGTGGGGCAATCATGGTAGAGGCTCGGCAAAAGGACGAGGGGGCGTAAGGCCACCGCCAAGGCCCCGGTCAGGCCCAAGTCGGCCTTTTTGATACCTTACCCCGAGTGCTTGTGGACAGTGTAGGTGGGCGGCTCCGAAGATTCCTCCCACTTTGGGAGGCAATCTCCGGCAACGCCTTTGTGCTATCTCTCGTGCGTGACGGCTTTTACATAGATCTGATGAAGCCGATTCCAAACGGCGCCATCCGAATCCGCCCGCCTCCAATGTCCGCCCTTTTCCAGCAGCACATCTCCTTAGAGAAAGGGCGCCATAGAAAGGGTGAGAGATCATTCTCATCTCTGTCTCTCCCCAATTTTTGGCATTCCCAAGCACTCCGGAAGTTTACGTATGATTCTAAACATGAAAAGGATCAACAGGTTTATACCTCCAGTGCATTTTCGCATGGAGACCTTGGCATCTATTCTGCCCTTGATCAAGCGGGACGACCTTGCGATCTCCCTCGATCTCAAAGGTGCGTACTTTCACATTCCCATTCACTCTGTCGAGAAATTTGCTGGGATTCGCGTTCCAGGGCGAAACGTTTCGATTTCGTGCCCTGCCCTTCGGGCTGAGGCCGGCCCCTCGAGTCTTTACCCGAATAGTGTCGGCCCTAGCCGCGTTCCTACGGAATCGCGGCCTCCGATTGTTCGTCTTTTTATCTAGACGATTGGCTCCTAGTTGCAAACTCAGAGTCCCTCCTGTTGGATCAGTTATGCCTTTTACTGCGGCTAACGCAAGACTTAGGCTTTCTGATAAACTGGGAAAAATCAGAATTATCTCCCACACGTACCCAGGTGTACTTAGGTGCGGAGATAGATATCCCGAATCAGCTTGCCCGCCCCTGTTGGGACAGAATTCGGACTATCACCATGACCGCACGGTCATTGCGAGTGGCCCGCAGGGTCAGAGCCAGACAATGGCTTCAATTACTGGGCTATATGGCCAGTCTAGCGGACGTCTTGCCAGACTGCAGGCTGTTGATGAGGCCCTTTCAGAGGCACTTTCAGAGGCACTTCATCAAATTTTTCAGACCTGGCAAAGATTCTCCTTTGGGGTGGATTCCACTCCCAGGAGATATCAAGCTCCTTCTCGCCCCCTGGTCGAACAGTTCGTTTCTTGCCCAAGGCAAACCTCTCTGTACCCCTCTTCCATCAGTTTCTCTGACAGACGCCTCCCTTCTCGGTTGGGGTGGTCATTGCCGGGGCGAGATGATTTCAGGGGACTGGTTTCACTTGAGAGTTATGTCCCATATCAATGTTTTGGAAATGATGGCGGTCAGCCTGTCTCTTCATCATTTCAGGCCCGGTCTTGTTGGTCGCACTTTACTCGTTCTTACGGAAAATGTCACAGTAGCTGCCTACATCAACCGCCAAGGCGGCACTCGGTCTTCCTCTCTGGACACCTTAGCTGCCCAGTTGTGGAGGTGGTGCCGGTCTATGAACATTATTCCGGTAGCCTCCTACATTCCCGGTCAGGACAATCTGATCGCGGATTTTCTGTCTCGGGGCAAATGCCTCCCGTCAGAGTGGACTCTTCATCCGGAGTTGTTTGCTCTTCTCCAAGAGGTGTGGGGTCCTATGGAGATCGATCTGTTCGCCTCCATCCTCAATCACCGACTCCCGAGGTATTGCTCGCCGGTTCGGGATCAGGAGGCGTGGGCGATGGATGCCTTCTCCCTCCATTGGGGAGCTATCCGGGGGTACGCCTTTCCCCCCATTCCTCTGATCCCTCAGGTCTTGAGGAAGGTCAAGGAGGACGGGGCTTGGCTCTTGTTGATGGCCCCACATTGGCCAGCGAGACATTGGTTTCCAGACCTGCTGAGTCTCCTGGCCGCCCAGCCGTTTCCGCTTCCGCTTCCTCTCGGGGAGGAATTGATAATTCAACCCCTCTCGGGGATTGTTCATCAACGCCCAGCGGTCCTCCACTTGACTGCTTTGCTGTTGTTGGGGAAGACGCCAGTACCTCGGGGCTCTCCGAGAGGGCCTCCCAGTTTGTAATGAGAAGCCGTAGAGACTCCACTAGAGATCTCTACAACTCTCGTCTAGGGGCCTTCTTTTCTTGGTGCGAGAATCAGGGTTTCTCGTCTCGTGAAGCCCCCATTGGTGTTATTGCCGATTTTTTAATCTCCCTTTTCGATAAGAGTAGATCGATTTCAACCATACGTGGCTATCGTTCGGCTATTGCCGCCGTCCACGTTGGTTTTGTTGATGGTTCGGGAGTCTCCAACTCCCCTCTTTTTGCTAGGTTGACTCGCTCCTTCTTTTTGCAGCATCCATCAACTCGTAGCCCTGACTCCATCTTAGAGTCTACCCAAGGTCCTTGACGTGCTTGCGAAGCCACCTTTTGAACCGTTGGGTAAAGCGTCACCATTTAACTGTCAAGACGCTGTTTTTAGTTGCTATTGCTTCTGCACAGAGGAGGAGTACTCTTCATGCTCTGTGTATCACACTGGGTCACATCCGTTGGGAGAACCATGGTGTGCGACTTATACCCCAGCCCTCCTTTATTGCCAAAAATCAGGCTGCTTCCTCTGGACCAGTTGAGATTTTTCTTAGACCACTGTCGAGCCATTCCTCGGTGCAGGGGGGATAAGGTGTGGTGTCCGGTGAGGGCATTGAAATGGTATTTAGATAGGACTAAGACTCTTTGTAAGAGTGATCAGCTTTTTGTCATCACTCGAGAGCCCTTTTCCCCCACTTCCAGAGAATCCATTTCTAGATGGATAGTCAAAGTGATCCAGGCAGCTGGGCCGGAGGCCCTAGTGAGTGATGGGAAGCCTCTTGGGCTCTTTTCCAAGGGGTGCCCCTAGTGGACATTATGAGGGCAGCCTACTGGCGCTCCTCCACGTCCTTCACATCTTTTTATTTAAAAGATGTTCTGACAGTTGAAGAGTCTTTTTCTAACAAGACGTTGCAAGCTGCAACGTCATCCTTTGGTTCCTGTTGATCTTCCTCTTGGGACATGCCCCCCAGTTTAATCTGTGCTGGTTTAGCAAAATAGGTAGGTACATTGATTTATTGTAGTAAATCAGTAAAATCAGAACTGATTTTATTATTTGCTAGATAAATCTATGTACCTACCTATGTCCCACCCTCCTACCCCACTCCTCGCCTAGTAACATGTCAAAGTCTGTTTGAGGCTGCTCGTAAAGAGGAGGATTGTGTGCGCGCGTCATGCGTACGTGCATAGAGGAAGGCGTGATCCTAGGGGGGTATATGCACTGTCGTGACTTTAATTACTTGAATGGCTTGCGTAGTCGGAAGACTAGCAAAATAGGTAGGTACATAGATTTATCTAGCAAATAATAAAATCAGTTCTGATTTTACTGATTTACTAGATAAATCTATATACCTGCCTATGACCCTCCCTCCAACCCCTCTCCTTGCAATTAACATGTTTTACTCTTACGGGACTGCTCGCATTAGAGGAAGATGCCATTGCGCATTCATACGGGTGAGAGAGGAAGGAGATAACAATGGATTATGGGGGGTGCGCACAATATTGTGACTTATGTGTGTAAAAGTTCTTGATTTGGTTGCGTAGGCAAGAGACAAAAAGATTTATGATATAGATTTATCTAGTAAATAAGAAAATCAGTGCAGATTTTACAAATTTATCTGTCAAAGATGATTTAAAATCAAACAACTAAAATGCATATAAAGTACATGTAGCAATAAAACTGCTTAAATGGGTTGATGGTAATACTGTCTGCTCTTCTAAGCTGAAGTGAAGATTATATTTACCTTATTTATATCATAAACATACAACAGCGATATGTTATTCTAAGTTTTTATTGTCTCTGTTAGGAATAAAAATATGAATAGTCATAAATTGACACTGTTTCGATGCACGATTTTTGATCCAATTTTTTTCCATAGACTGATAGTTCCAGACATTTTGGAAGTAGTCACTTTTCTAGTAATAGGGTAATTGTACTCTCTTCATGAAATTAATTATCATTGAAGAAGTAGATGGTGGTACGTGTAGGTGACAGTACTGTTCCTTGGGTAACCTTTTCTATTCATCCAATGCAGCCCGCAGCCCCCTCTGAGCTGGTCGCCACGGCTCGCTCTGACACCAGCATCGCCCTCAAGTGGAAGCCATCATCCATGCCTGGTGAGAAGGAGGGCGGGGCCCGACAGCTCATTAGCCCTATCAAGGGCTACAAGCTTTTCATCCAGTTAGGAGAGAGTCACAGAGAGGTCATGGATGTACCCTACCCACAGGCCATCCTGGGTGGGCTAACTCCAGGAACTTACAGGTAAAGAGCGCTCTTTGGTCCTTGTTCTTTACGTACATGTATAAAGGGAGCATGTGACTTATCTCATGCATTGGGTATTTTAATTCTAAAAAAAAACCCCACTAATTAAGCATTTCCACAAAAATGGTGCATTGGGACAATGCAAATGATTGACATCCCTTTCTGAATACCTGCATGTGATACTCAAGGGTTCCCAGCTACCCTGGAAATCAGGGGAAACCCGGAAAATGAGTTCCCTATTTTCCAGTCAGGAAAAAATCCCTCAAATTTTGGGGAAAATCACAGAATTTCTTTGGCCCAAAGAGAAGGTAGTCAGTCTCTGGTATTTTGTCTTGTGTCCAAACTGCGCATCCACTGGATGATTGGCTATGATAGATTGTTTGTGTGTAATATGCCTCCTTTTCTCTCTGTTATGATTCTGGAATTTGAAAATTCCATCAGAGGAAATTCAGGGAAAAAGCAGAGAATTTTGTTTTTAAAAAAATCCATGTACTCATTATCTCCCTTCATTTTTCAGTGTTTACATATTTTTGCTCCTATCTTTGATGAATTTCTTATTTCCCTGTTTCTATAGTAGTGCTTACATGTATATGACCAAGTGAGATCTTGTATACTGTGGCTCAAGCATCTAACTGACATCTGAAGCCTAAAATGATTAGATGGTTTTGTACAATATACATGTATATCTCAGAGCTGCCAACAGTCCCGGATTTGCTGGGAGACTCCCGGAAAATCAAGCAATCTCCCGGTCTCCCGGATTCTTAATTTTTTTGAAGGTTGTCATACTTCCGTCATTGCCCCTTCATAAAATAAGAAATTTACGCTCACCCCGTCCCGCGAGCATGCACAAGCGATGTCGCTACTAGCGCCATTGCCCCATCAAAAACTAGGAAACTAGGAAATTTACGTTCTCCCGATCCCTGTCCCACGAGCACGCACGATGTTGCTAGCTAGCATATCTTTAGCACTGTCTCACCCCGCGGCCAGCCGGCCACGCCGCTAGCTCTGCATGCAACTGCAGCATAGGACATGTGCGTGCTATAGATAGCTTGATATGATGGCAACTGCGGCCAGCATGTATGGGCTGGCCACAGCTCAGTTAGCTTGGTGCATATTCTTGCGCTTTTTTTTATCACTTTGTAACTTGGCCCATGTATGCATATGGGAGGGACGATGAACTGATTAGATTTTGGGGTCTCAAGGTCAAAGGTCACAGAGGTCATTATTTACATAAAAATGGTTTATTCCCGCGATAACTTCAAAACTTTTTTTTTATCAGTTTGTAACTTGGCCCATGTATGCATATGGGAGGGACGATGAACTGATTAGATTTTAGGGTCTCAAGGTCAAAGTTCAAAGGTCATAGAGGTCATTATACACCTGAAAATGGTTTATGATATATGGAGTCTAGGCCTACCTATTCTAGAAATTTCAAGGGGACAGTGGTCTACATGTATTTGCTATAAAACATCTATTTCCTTGATGTATTTGATGATTGTAAGTCATCAATGGTAAGTTTTTTATTTGTACGTGATAGAAAAAGTATGAAATAAATTTTCTGTCTCCTGTGCTTTTTAAGTGAAAAGATTTGTAATTTTGTTGGACCAATCCTTTTTAGAGTGTACATGTACATGTATGCCATACATTTCCAATTTGGTGATGGCGGAGGCATAAATTCCGACCTTGCGCGGTCGAAGATTCATCTAGTTCACAATTGATTTTGGGTTTTTGACCAATGGTGCCTGTTAAGTCCATCTAGATGTAATAATCACGTATGTAAAAAATAATAATTATAAAAAATGAATTAGTTAAAAAAAAAGAAAAGGAAAAAGAAAGGAAAAAAGTCCTCCCCCCAAACCAATTGCAACTGCTAACGTACAAGCTGCGGTACAATGCATGCGAGCGAGCCTTCAATTTTTGTTACCCTCGCGCGTTTCCCTAGTGCGCTATGCTCGCTACTTTCACTTCACAAAAATATCCCTGATTCAACAAATCAAATATTTACTACAATAAATCAATGTACCTACCTATTTGCTAGTCTTCCGACTACGCAAGCCATTCGAGTAATTAAAGTCACGACAGTGCATATACCCCCCCTAGGATCACGCCTTCCTCTGTGCACGTACGCATGACGCGCGCACACAATCCTCCTCTTTCCTTCTCGCAGCCTAAAGAGTTGCAGCTAAGTCACTATCTTGCGCAAAAATTCAGAGTTTGCTACTCTTTTAGCGCGGTTTTGGGTGACTTTTGCCAATATTTCCGTCCTAGACTTGTTTATTATCTGTTTAGTGTCGGTTTATGTCTGTCACGTATTTATTTTGGTGATATTTGAGCTTATATTCATACCTCACTTTTCACCTCTTTCGTATAGTAGCCCAGGGCATTCGCTTTGGCGTTTTGCCGGGCGCTCAGCCCTGTAACGTTTCGTTGGTGTTTCGTGTGTGTGGCTGTTGTGTGCATATGCCCTTACGAGAGTGTTCTTTTGTTCGTAGTGCGTGAATGGAATTTTCCACACATTGCGCGGGAAAATTCCATTCCGTTTCACTCTCGCTTTGTACGCCCTTTTCTTTATAATTGTTTATTGTTGACTCTTTTATATCTCCTTACAGGTGATAATGAGTTCTTCGGAGGAAGAGCAATCGAGGTCTTGGTTACCTCCAGGCTCTTCCAATTCTTCTTCCCTCCCGTCCACTACTCTCACTTATAAGGGCGTCAGCCCAGTGAGTGTGTTGGAGACCTCTGTGTTTCGCTCGCCTACCAGCGAGTCAAACACGATGGTTAGGGGAGGTAAGGGCGTCAGTCTGTCTGCTCGCTCTGGTATTTTTGTACCGGGAGCGTCGAGCAAGACAGGCGGTATAGGTAAGTTAGGTGTTCATAAGTCTTCGGACCGAACACCCGTCATTAGCAATTCTAGCTCCCTCCAACTCACGACCACCGCGTCTGCAGTTGGGGGGGCGGTAGCTAGTATTACCGGGTCCTCTCGACCCCCGACCACCGTCGGGAGCCTGGAGGGGGCATTAACTGGTAAGACCGCTAAGCGGTCAGCTAATGATGTTACTGGGTCTTGCCGACCCCCGACCACCGTCGGGGTGCCTAGCGAGATTTTACCCAGTGTTACTGGCTTCCCCCGACATCCGACCACCGTCGGTGTGTCTGGGGGAATTACAGCCGGTAACGTAAATCCGCATCCCGCTAAGAAGACCTCCTCCTCGAGCAGGTTCTCGCAGCGGAAGACTGCTGGTTCCCGCCAGCCACTGACCAACGTCAGTGCTCCGGGTGCTATTTCCAGCAGTGCTGCAATGCAGCAGCCCGTCCACTCCCCGGCAGTCAATGCGAATCGGGGCTCTGGTCGGGGAAGCACAGTCCCTAGAGTTGCGGCCGAATTGCTTCTCCCCACTGGGGAGCCCGGCCCGGACAATTTCGGTAGTGAGGCTTTTATACTGCAGCCTAACACTTCCCGTGCTTCTAAACGGCCTTCTATTACGGTGGCTCACACCCCCGCTAAGAAGCCTAAAGCCAAGAAGGGTAAATCCAAGGATAAACCCAAGTCGGGTAAGAAGGCTCAGCCCTCTCTTCCCCCCGACTCTCAATCTGAGCTGCTCAGATTAATGAGACTCTTTGCTGAGCAGCATGGTTGGGATACTAATCCCCCGACGCTGCCGGCTACTGAGACGGGTTCTCCCCAGTCAGTTGTCACTGTGATGGAGGATGTTCCCGAGTCGGACCCCGGTGTTTTCCCGGTCTCCGATATTCATGAGAACCTGGGACAATTTTGTCCGAATGCGGTTTCTCGACCTACTCCTCCCGTGCCTGCGGCTCTCGGAGCCCCGCCGGGGGAGGAGTCTGTCACTGGTCCGTGGGCATATCCACCCCCATGGGATTTTCCCCACCGGACTACTTCTCCCGAAATTGATTCTGTCTCGCAGGTTTCTACCCCGTCTGTTTCAGAATCTCAGGCCGGCTACGACCCCCAGCCTTGTCAGGCTATGGCGGCAGATGCCAAGGCCCTGTTAGAGAAGTATATGCCAGAAATTTTCCCCCAAGTCCAGTCGGACAGTGATCAGCCATCGCTGTTATTCAGACAGCATGGCCCGTCTCCTGGTATTCCTCTTACAGAGGACTTCAAACAGGAGTATGGGGATAGGGAGGCACTCGCCGATGCGGGTCGGGCTACCCGACGCCCCTTTGGTAGTGCCTTCTCTTTCTATCGGGATGATACCCAGGGCTTCTTTTCAGCCAAGGGTTTATCCCAGGAAATTATGGGTATGGGACAACGTTTGAATATCAATTTCAAGTCTCAGTCCTATAGATCCGCCGAGAAGCCCCTAGTGAACTTTGAAACCAAAGTCAGGTCGGGCTTAAGGCTTTCGGCGTACCTGGGTTCACTGTTACGCCTTCGGGCCAGATCAGTTGAACTGAATGTGACCGAGGGGGACTCCAATTTGTTGGATGAACTCCTGCTTTTGTTAGCTGGACTTCAGTGGTCTCAGCTCTCATCAGCGGCGATTGACATTACGCATCAACGCCGCAAGCTGGCGCTCTCCACACTGGGAGTGCTAGAGAAAGACATCCCGCCTCTCTTGCAGGGTATCCCTTCCTCTCATCCCAAACTCTTTGGGGGCCAGTTTAACGAGGTCTTCCTCAAAGAGATAGAGGGTCGCAAACAGGCAAAAGAGATGGCCAGACAATTCTTGCCCACTCAGCCTGCTCGGTCCTTTCCGAAGTCTAAGTCGATCTCGACAGGCGCTAACCGCTCAAATCGTCGAGTGACTGTGACTATCCCTCGGGTTGAGACCCCTACCCTGAGCAACCGTGGTAGAGGCTCGGCGAGATGAAGAGGGGGGCGTAAGACCGCCGCCAAGGGCACGGTCAGGCCCAAGTCGGCCTTTTGATACCTTACCCCGAGTGCTTGTGGACAGTGTAGGCGGGCGGCTCCAGAGATTCCTCCCAGTTTGGGAGGCAATCTCCGGCGACGCCTTCGTACTATCCGTCGTGCGCGACGGCTTTTACATAGATCTGATAAAGCCGATTCCAAACGGCGCCATCAGAATCCGCCCGCCTCCAATGTCAGCCCTTTTCCAGCAGCACATCTCCTCAGAGATCACCACGCTGCTGGGAAAGGGCGCTGTAGAAAGGGCGAGAGATCATCCTCATCTCTGTCTCTCCCCAATTTTTGTCATTCCCAAGCGCTCGGGAAGTTTACGTATGATTCTAAACATGAAAAGAATCAACAAGTTTATACCTCCAGTGCATTTTCGCATGGAGACCTTGGCATCTATTCTGCCCTTGATCAAGCGGGACGACCTTGCGATCTCCCTCGATCTCAAAGACGCATACTTTCACATTCCCATTCACTCTCTGTCGAGAAATTTGCTGGGATTCGCGTTCCAGGGCGAAACGTTTCGATTTCGTGCCCTGCCCTTTGGGCTGAGGCCGGCCCCTCGAGTCTTTACTCGAATAGTGTCGGCCCTGGCCGCGTTTCTACGGAATCGCGGCCTCCGATTATTCGTCTATCTAGACGATTGGCTCCTAGTTGCAAACTCAGAGTCCCTCCTGTTGGATCAGTTATGCCTTTTACTGCGACTAACGCAAGACTTAGGCTTTCTGATAAACTGGGAAAAATCGGAATTATCTCCCACACGTACCCCGGTGTACTTGGGTGCGGAGATAGATATCCCGAATCAGCTTGCCCGCCCCAGTCGGGACAGAATTCGGACTATCACCATGACCGCACGGTCATTGCGAGTAGCCCGCAGGGTCAGAGCCAGACAATGGCTTCAATTCCTGGGCTATCTGGCCAGTCTAGTCGACGTCTTACCAGACTGCAGGCTGTTGATGAGGCCCTTTCAGAGGCACCTCCTCAAGTTTTACAGACAGGGCAAAGATTCTCTTTTGGGGTGGATTCCACTCCCAAGAGATATCAAGCTCCTTCTCGCCCCCTGGTCGAACAGTTCGTTTCTTGCCCAAGGCAAGCCTCTCTGTACACCTCTTCCGTCAGTTTCTCTGACGACAGACGCCTCCCTTCTCGGTTGGGGCGGTCATTGCCGGGGCGAGATGATTTCAGGGGACTGGTCTCACTTGAGAGTTATGCCCCATATCAATGTTTTGGAAATGATGGCGGTCAGCCTGTCTCTTCATCATTTCAGGCCCGGTCTTGTTGGTCGCACTGTACTCGTTCTTACGGACAATGTCACAGTAGCTGCCTATATCAATCGCCAAGGCGGCACTCGGTCTTCCTCTCTGAACACCTTAGCTGCCCAGTTGTGGAGGTGGTGCCGGTCTATGAACATTATTCCGGTAGCCTCCTACATTCCCGGTCAGGAAAATCTGATCGCAGATTTTCTGTCGCGGGGCAAATGCCTCCCGTCAGAGTGGACTCTTCATCCGGAGGTGTTTGCTCTTCTCCAAGAGGTGTGGGGTCCTCTGGAGATCGATCTGTTCGCCTCCACCCTCAATCACCGACTCCCGAGGTATTGCTCGCGGGTTCGGGATCAGGAGGCGTGGGCGATGGATGCATTTTCCCTCCATTGGGGAGCTATCCGGGGGTACGCTTTTCCCCCCATTCCTCTGATCCCTCAGGTCTTGAGGAAGGTCAAGGAGGACAGGGCTTGGCTCTTGCTGATAGCTCCACATTGGCCAGCGAGACATTG
This sequence comes from Heliocidaris erythrogramma, assembly GCA_025617745.1. Lineage (NCBI taxonomy): Eukaryota > Metazoa > Echinodermata > Echinoidea > Camarodonta > Echinometridae > Heliocidaris > Heliocidaris erythrogramma. The sequence continues at coordinate 30,508,022 of CM046858.1, read as the reverse complement.
GTTTCCAGACCTGCTGAGTCTCCTGGCCGGCCAGCCGTTTCCCCTTCCTCTCAGGGAGGATTTGATAATTCAACCCCTCTCGGGGATTGTTCATCAACGCCCAGCGGTCCTCCACTTGACTGCCTGGCCGTTGTTGGGGAAGACGCCAGAAACTCGGGGCTCTCCGAAAGGGCCTCCCAGTTTGTAATGAGAAGCCGTAGAGACTCCACTAGAGATCTCTACAACTCTCGTCTAGGGGCCTTCTTTTCTTGGTGCGAGAATCAGGGTGTCTCGCCACGTGAAGCCCCTATCGGTGTTATTGCCGATTTTTTGATCTCCCTTTTCGATAAGGGTAGATCGATTTCAACCATACGTGGCTATCGTTCGGCTATTGCCGCCGTCCACGTTGGTTTTGCTGATGGTTCGGGAGTCTCCAACTCCCCTCTTTTGGCTAGGTTGACTCGCTCCTTCTTCTTGCAGCGTCCATCAACTCGTAGCCTGACTCCTTCTTGGAGTCTACCCAAGGTCCTTGACGTGCTTGCGAAGCCACCTTTTGAACCTTTGGGTAAAGCGTCCTTTCACCATTTAACGGTCAAGACGCTATTTTTAGTCGCTATTGCTTCGGCACAGAGGAGGAGTACTCTCCATGCTCTGTGTATAACACCGGGTCACATCCGTTGGGAAAACCATGGTGTGCGACTTATACCCAAGCCCTCCTTTATTGCCAAAAATCAGACTGCTTCCTCTGGACCAGTTGAGATTTTTCTTAGACCGCTGTCGGACCATTCCTCAGTGCAGGAGGATAAGGTCTGGTGTCCGGTGAGGGCCTTGAAATGGTATTTAGATAGGACTAAGACTCTTCGTAAGAGTGATCAGCTTTTTGTCATCACTCGAGAGCCCTTTTCCGCCGCTTCCAGAGAATCCATTTCTAGATGGATAGTCGAAGCGATCCAGGCCGCTGGGCCGGAGGCCCTATTGACTGATGGGAAGCCCCGTGCTCACGATACCAGGGGCATCAGTGCCTCTTGGGCTCTTTTCCAAGGGGTGCCCCTAGTGGACATTATGAGGGCAGCCTACTGGCGTTCCTCCACGTCCTTCACATCTTTTTATTTAAAAGATGTTCTGTCTGAAGAGTCTTTTTCTAACAAGACGTTGCAAGCTGCAACGTCATCCTTGGGTTCCTGTTGACCTTCCTCTTGGGACATGCCCCCCATTTGAATCTGTGCTGGTCTAGCAAATAGGTAGGTACATTGATTTATTGTAGTAAATCAGTAAAATCAGAATTGATTTTATTATTTGCTAGATAAATCTATGTACCTACCTATGTCCCACCCTCCTACCCCACTCCTTGCCTAGCAACATGTCAAAGTTTGTCTGAGGCTGCTCGTAAAGAGGAGGATTGTGTGCGCGCGTCATGCGTACGTGCACAGAGGAAGGCGTGATCCTAGGGGGGGTATATGCACTGTCGTGACTTTAATTACTCGAATGGCTTGCGTAGTCGGAAGACTAGCAAATAGGTAGGTACATAGATTTATCTAGCAAATAATAAAATCAATTCTGATTTTACTGGTTGGCAGCTCTGATATCTTTCTAGCTGTTATGGGTAACTGAAAATGTGCAGTCAAATTTTAGCTTCCTTCTAGCACCTCAATAATTCTTGAGCAGATTTGGCAGTCCAAATATTTATTTTTTAAACAGGTTTTTATTTAACAAGGGAAAGAAGTTCAAGTTTGAAAGTCAGTACAGAGTAGGACCAGAAAGGGACGGATGACTACTATCTGAAGCGCATAACAAACTGTTACAATTTTACTGCTCTACCTTCTGAGGAATTTCATGAACATTCCGCATTGTACAGGCACATAAATATGTACAGTGAAACCTGCTTTAGTGACAACCTGTATAGAAAGACCACCTGTCCATAATGACCATTTCCCTTGAAAAGTGTTTCTCATTGAAAAGTATATTAAAATACCTGTACATAAAGACTACCTGCTCATAAATTTTTATCTCCCTTGAGTGGTCTTTATAGACAGGTTTCATTTACAATATGTACATGGGTTTTCTTTTACTTGCACTGGTAAGAAAGCATGTATGTGCTTAAAAAAACAAGCATGGGTCATATGGCTTTAGCCATTCTGGTCGCAATGTAGATTTTACCCTCAATGGTACATTTGCTGTATTGTAATATTTTGCACTACACATTTACTAAAAGCATTACAAAGAGACATATGAAATGTGAAGTTTTTAAGGTCTAACGGTATAATCACTAAGACCCTTTAAAATTATCAGTCTTTAAAGTTATTGTTTTGGTGTTCTTTCTAATCTAGATTCACTGTTAGAGGAGTTGGACCCAATACTGAGTCTGCTGATTCAAATACAGCTCAAGTGACTTTGCCCCAATCCCCACCAGCCAAGAAGGCATCATCTCAGGCCAAGGCTCAGAAGACAAGCCCTGCCAAACAGCGGCCAGTAGCCAGTCCTAGGAGCAGTAAGGAGAACCAGAAGAAGTCAAGCTCAAAGACTCCCTCAGAAGCGTGTAAAGATTCTCCAAAGATGTCTCTGAGCAAGAAATCTAGTGGTACCTCGGGCAAGGGTGATGCCCTGAAGGAGAATTCAAATGTTGGTGGCCAAAATGCAAAAAATGTTCCAAAGACAGCACAAGAAAAGTTCAAAGCAGGAGGTAGAAAGTTTGGAAATGGACAAGCTATTCCAGGAAGATCAAAAATAGAGACCGACATAGATGCTGAACCCTCAGTGGTTGACCTGGAGGATGGTTTGAAAGTTGCCATAGCAAAGTCTGTTGGAATCGAGATGAGCCAACAGATCATTGACACTGCTATCCAGATGGCTATCATCGCTCTTATTGACGTTGGTCCCGATGTGGAAGGAATCGGTGCCATTGAGGAAGGGAAGAATGGAGGTAGTGAGGCAATTGAAGTTATCCCTGTTCAACAGCTTGAAGTGGCTTCAGTAAAGGAAGGTCCACAAGGGGTTGAGCAAGGGAGCAAAGTAGAAGGACATATTGGTGAGCAAACAACAGATGTAAAGAGTGTGTCTAAGATGGTGAAAGAGCAATCAGAAGAATGTCAGCAGAAAGGTAATGGTTGTGATAAAAGTCTAGCAAATGAACATGTAAATGAAGCAAGCAAGTGTAATGGTGTTCAGGGTTTAAAAAATGGTACCTCAGACATGAGCTCTTTGTGCAATGGGAATTCTAAGGGTAGTGATGACAAAGAATCTGTAGGTGATCCGACCAATGCTATCACTGTTTCTCATTCCAACCCAGAACAAAATATAAAAGAAAATGCTCCACAAACCAAATCAGGAGCAGAAGGATTGGAGCTGAAGCAGATCACAGAAAGTGTGATAGAATCTACAAAGTTTCAGGGTGAATCTGCTCAACAGCCTGCCATGAGAGAAGCTGAGGAAACCGTCTTTAATTTTGACTTCCAGGGAGGGATCCCTTACCCTCAATCCCCGACAGGAATAGAAGAGGTGGCCACTGCAGGTAGCCTCTTAGGTGTGTCTGAACATAAAGATACTCCTGTCAAAAGCCCTAAGCCCAAACCTAGCCCCCGATTGTCAAAACTGGCAGCTAACTTTACCGCTAAATCATCTAGCAGTAATGCTGCAAATTCAATGGGTGGGATAAGTGAAATCGACGAGTCACACAGGGTTAGTGTAGGGCACGATCCTTTCTCGGTGGACTTTGAAGAATCCTTACCTGTTAGTGACTGTGATGATAGTGAGGACCGAACAAATCACTTGAGATTTGGCGAGGGCAAAGGCAAAAAGTTTGTAAGTTCATCCAGCCTTGAAGACAACAGAATGTCCTCAGATGAAGCATCTCCCAGCGACAACAGTTCTTCCTCTGGCAAATCTTCTAAGCAGAGTGTCTCATTCTGTCTAGCTGCAAAACCAAGCAAAACAAAACCCAAAGAGACCTCTGTGCCTGCTAAACATTGTGAGGAAGCCAAGACAAGTAACCGCACCAAAGCAGGAGACAGTGGGGAGCAGAGCAAAACAGACGATAGACTGAGTAGAGCCACCCGGCCTTCCAACATCAAGACAATCCTCAGCCCTGGAAGTTCGCCAATGGTGCAACAGAGGTCTCGGAATACCGTTGGATCTGGGATTCCAATGGTGCGGGTTCCCTCTCCTACCAAGACAGGCTTTCTAAGGCTTGGTGGAGGTGTCCACCGCACCACCAGTACCCCATCTCTGGAGACGCTGAAGAGTCCTGGGGGAAATGGATCAAATGGAAACAGCGCTGGCCAGGTAATGTAATTGAGGCATGATGAAGTCACAAAAAAAATAGAATGATGGACCCAAAGGATCTTGCATGAAGAAAAGTCTTGTATTAACTGCTAGGTAGGCTATTAATGTCTAAGCCTGGACCCCTATTGACATGCATGTTAAATGATTAGGGAACATTCTCAAATGAATCAAGTTACATGGATGTAGAAGTCTAGAAGATAAGGAGAGGATCATCCCTAGCATGATTAAAAAAAACATAGAATTGTATCGAACCCACCAATCCATTTGCATGACATCATGCACATGAAGTATGGCATGAATAAGTTGTTCACTGACCTCATTTTCATACTCTTTACAAATCTATGTGGGAGGGGATTGGAGGGGAGGGGGGTGAGGGGATTGGCAGTGGGGGAGGGGCAAGGAAGGATGGAGGGGGTAGGGAGGAAGGGATGGACGGATATCTCTTGAAAACTTATGATCAAACCAGCTTTGTTTATTTGACTTAAATTTACATATTTACAATAATTGTACATTCACTATTTTCACTATCTAATCCAACCACTATTGGTCAGCAAACAAGTAATGTAAAGAGTGTCCAACCACTAAACACCCATCTACACCCCCCCCCCCAAAAAAAAAGAGAAAAATATCCAATCATGTACAAGCTACATGATGATGATGATGACTTCTTGTATAGCACTGGTACCGCCTATGCTGGGCGCTCATGGTGCTTGCTCTAGAAATGATGTAATGATCAAACAATGTATACCACTTGTCTTCCTTTCACAGCCACTCTGCATGTTTTTATTGATACACATATGACATTGTGACATTGTGACATAAAGAATCTGTCAAGTGCTCTCCATGCTATGCACTGTTCATCCACTTTTTTAATCTGTTTAGCTCTAATACTAGAGTTATGATCTGAAATGCTGAAGGAGGAGTGTAGTACTGCATTTTGCATTCTTAGATACAGTTTTTGTTTTAACCTCTTGTAATCTCTAATCTATACAAACCAACTATTGGAGAAGGTTTCCCTCTTTCTGGGATATTGTAAGGGGTTATATTGAGCCAAGTTTACTTCTGCCCTGCATTAGGGGCTTTCTGTTCCATTGTCGGCTTTCTGTTCCATTGTCATGCCGTTTGAATGTAATTTTTCTCCAACAGTGTTCAGTGATTTTCTAGCCAACACTCGATGGTTGTACCGATTCTAACTCTCATTTCCTCAAAACTTCCTGTGGTGTTATTACATTTACATCAATATTTACCTTTATTACATGCTAATCCCTTTGGCTGGTATTTGTGAAGTAGGACTAAGTTTAGGCCTAGTTCCTGGGGGGGGGGGGGGGTCTAGGGGAGTCATTTGTTGAGTGTTTATCCCACTTTCAAAATCCTGAAGCAAAATTGATATAATGGAGTCTTTTTATTCATCTTTTTGGAGAAATCCATTTCATGATGACAGAAATTTTTTTTATTCATGTCATTACAGAATTCTAGTAATTTATATGGAGTGATGAGGTCCATGCCTTTCATTCCATAGACGCTCTCACCCACATAGGTTCATAACTTCATTTATTGTCCATTCACATATGGAAATTTGTTGTATTTACTTGGTACAGGTTACAAACATACATGTGGGTCAATCCACGTCAAATCAACCAAGAAATGAGTTTTTTGACAATTTGTCACTCGACCCCGTTCAATTTTTTTTAAACTCGCACCAAATGTTCCTCGGAGTGTCTGACGGAAAACCCCAAAATATTTTGCCCCAAGGTCAACTGGTTGCTAAGATACAGCCTCGCTTAGCAACCAATGCGCGTTCCAAGAAATGAGTTTTATGATTTTTCATAAATGCAAAGGTTTTTCTTGGTGTTACTTTATATATATTGATAGTTATTCATTGAGTACTTGGGAGATATATGAAAATAACTTGCTCTCAAGGAACAGTGACCTTGAACTTTAGACCTTCAAAATATAACACCTAATTTTGCCTAAACAACAATTTTTGAAGGCATGATCATCCTGGATTTTTCATAAATGCAAAAAGATTTTTGGTGTTACTATATTATATTCATAGTATTCAAAAAATTCTTGGGAGATACATGTATATGAAAATTACTTGCTCTCTATATGAGTCCTTTAGGTAGAAACATGGGTCGATCTGAATGCTTACTTTAACATTTGGAAAAAACTGGTCAAATTCATTTTCATTCATGGATGAATCGTATACACACACACACATGGGAAATGGCAAGACAACTGTTTTTATCACATTTTGGATCAAATTTCAAGGTCAAAATTATGCAAATAGGCAGTCTTGCGGTATATTTTATTAAAATATGTATTACAGACTATTACTACAACAAATATGACAGGGCTGGGGCTCTCCATTTTGAAACTGTCGACATGTGAAACGTCCCCCGAATCCCATTTTCATTGTTTACGACCATTTTTGGTGGTGCAAATTAGCCGTTAAACCTTTCGGTACCAAAATTTCTTTGGTGACCCCTGATAATATTGGTAAATGTCTATTAATACAGAAAATTTCATGGTATTCCTTGATGGGACGAAGGGTCTTCTGTGACCTTGAACTTGGAACATTTTTCATTTTTTCCAACTTTGAGGGCGTCCTTCACAAAAACGGCTGGCCCAGTTCCGCTGATTTTTTGGTGGATTATTGCACAAGTCAAAGTCTTTAACTGAACAAAATTCCAGTTCCTGATCTCATACAGTATAGAGATATGAGGCTCTAAACATGCATACAAAATTTCAAAAATGAAATTCGACACCATGTTCAGTGACCTCGTACGCAGAAACGAAAGGTCAGTTTTGCGTCACAATTAATTTTTCTTTTAAAGAGCATAAAGTTCTTCCAATTTACAGATAATGAGCTGTTCTGGATAAAAATTCTAGCTTCAATGGTCAATTAAAAAACCATAATTTTCATAAAACTCATTTCTTGGAAAGCGCATTGGTTGCTATGCGAGGCTGTATCTTTGCAACCAGTTGACCTTGGGGCAAAATATTTTGGGGTTTTCTGTCAGACACTCCAAGGAACATTTGGTGCGAGTTTAAAAAAAATTGAACGGGGTCGGGTGAAAAATTGGCAAAAAATTGGTTCGGGGTCGGGTGACAAGCATTGGTTGATTTGACGTGGATTGACCCATGTAGGCAGGCTTCTTGGCAGGAATTTATTTACCCTTAGTCCATATAGAATGGAATATGGTAGGGGAGGGGGGGGGGGGGGGGGGGTTGTGGTTTCAAAGACCAAAGCAACTTTGCAGGTTTATGGTATGATTGACATTTATTATCATTTTGGTACCCTTGTCAGGTAGAATTTCTTTTGGTGTTTTTTTTCTTCTGAACTCCCCTATGCCATTAATACCAAAGGGTATTATCCATTGGCAAGAACCTTGTATGTAGTTATATCCCTGGCCAGAGGTCCACTTTCAAGAATACTGGCAGTTGTTTCTTGGCTTGTGAATCCCTTGCAGCTCTTTAAGTCTGACGCAGTTGTCTCTGTGGTCGTAAAAACAGGCACGGTGGTGAAGGAGATGTCTCTGTAGTCCTACACAGGGGGTGTTGGAGGAGTTGGTGCTTCAGTTGATGGGGCTTCAGTAGGCGGTTGGGTGGGTTCCTCGACCACTTGTGCCTTCTCTGCGTTTGATGCTGAAGTAAATGCCGAACAACTTTCTATTTCAATGAAGCCTTGAAAGATATATTGGCCATCAAGGCCATCTTCCAAATCCAATACGATTGCCTTCTGGGTGCGGCTTGTTCTGTTGCAGCTGATGCCACTAATAAATGAAGTTTCTTCTGAACAGGTTTCCGTAATAAACCACTGATACAGTCCTGTTTCTGGAAACTGGTCAAAACAAAACAATACAAACACAAAAAACAAAAACATGGCAAAGTAAAAAAGATGTCCTGTCATGTTTAAACAGGCATGTGATTACTCTGTGGGTATGAGTATTTTTATTTAATGAAAATAAACTGAAAGATTTACTACAATAAATCAATGTACCTACCTATTTGCTAGTCTTGCTAGACTACGCAAGCCATTCGAGTAATTAAAGTCACGACAGTGCATATACCCCCCTAGGATCACGCCTTCCTCTGTGCACGTACGCATGACGCGCGCGCACAATCCTCCTCTTTCCTTCTCGCAGCCTAAAGAGTTGCAGCTAAGTCACTATCTTGCGCAAAAATTCAGAGTTTGCTACTCTTTTAGCGCGTTTTCTGGTGACTTTTGCCAATATTTCCGTCCTAGACTTGTTTTAATATCTGTTTAGTGTCGGTTTATGTCTGTCACGTATTTATTTTGGTGATATTTGAGCTTAAATTCATACCTCACTTTTCACCTCTTTCGTATAGTAGCCCAGGGCATTCGCTTTGGCGTTTTGCCGGGCGCTCAGCCCTGTAACGTTTCGTTGGTGTTTCGTGTGTGTGGCTGTTGTGTGCATATACCCTTACGAGAGTGCTCTTTTGTTCGTAGTGCGTGAATGGAATTTTCCACACACTGGGCTGGAAAATTCCATTCCGTTTCACTCTCGCTTTGTACGCCCTTTTCTTTACAATTGTTTATTGTTTGACTCTTTTATATCTCCTTACAGGTGATTATGAGTTCTTTGGAGGAAGAGCAATCGAGGTCTTGGTTGCCTCCGTGCTCTTCCAATTCTTCTTCCCTCCCTTCCACTACTCTCACTTATAAGGGCGTCAGCCCAGTGAGTGTGTTGGAGACCTCTGTGTTTCGCTCGCCTACCAGCGAGTCAAACACGATGGTCAGGGGAGGTAAGGGCGTCAGTCTGTCGGCTCGCTCTGGTATTTTTGTACCGGGAACGTCGAGCAAGACAGGCTTTATAGGTAAGTTAGGTGTTCATAAGTCTTCGGACCGAACACCCGTCATTAGCAATTCTAGCTCCCTCCAACTCACGACCACCGCGTCTGCAGTTGGGGGGGCGGTAGCTAGTATTACCGGGTCCTCTCGACCCCCGACCACCGTCGGGAGCCTGGAGGGGGCATTAACTGGTAAGACCGCTAAGCGGTCAGCTAATGATGTTACTGGGTCTTGCCAACCCCCGACCACCGTCGGGGTGCCTAGCGAGATTTCACCCAGTGTTACTGGATTCCCCCGACATCCGACCACCGTCGGTGTGTCTGGGGGAATTACAGTCGGTAACGCAAATCCGCATCCCGCTAAGAAGACCTCCTCCTCGAGCAGGTTCTCGCAGCGGAAGACTGCTGGTTCCCGCCAGCCACTGACCAACGTCAGTGCTCCAGGTGCTATTCCCAGCAGTGCTGCAATGCAGCAGCCCGTCCACCCCCCGGCAGTCAATGCGAATCGGGGCTCTGGTCGGGGAAGCACAGTCCCTAGAGTTGCGGCCGAATTGCTTCTCCCCACTGGGGAGCCCGGCCCGGACAATTTGGGTAGTAAGGCTTCTATACTGCAGCCTAACACTTCCCGTGCTTCTAAACGGCCTTCTATTACGGTGGCTCACACCCCCGCTAAGAAGCTTAAAGCCAAGAAGGGTAAATCCAAGGATAAACCCAAGTCGGGTAAGAAGGCTCCGCCCTCTCTTCCCCCCGACTCTCAATCTGAGTTGCTCAGATTAATGAGACTCTTTGCTGAGCAGCATGGTTTGGATACTAATCCCCCGACGCTGCCGGTGACTGAGACGGGTTCTCCCCAGTCAGTTATCACTGTGATGGAGGATGTTCCCGAGTCGGACCCCGGTGTTTTCCCGATTTACTGCAATAAATCATATATACCTACCTATTATGCCTGTAGTCTTGACTACGGGACCCCTTCGAGAATTTAACACACATGAGTCACAATATTGTGCGCACCCCCCGTAATCCTATTGTCCCCTTCGCCACTCACGCGCGTCAACACGCTACGGCCATCTTCCTCTTTCTTGCTCGCCCCCGACGAGTTAGGACGTATAGTCACAGCGCTCCTGAAATCAGGTCGTATAGTATCTTTTTGGTGCGCTTTTTCACATAGTTAAAGCACTTTTAGGTACCTATATTCGTTTAGATTATAGTACTTTGTGTTTTAGTAGTCACTCTTGCCGATTGCAAGGGATTTTTTGATTCCCTTTCTTGGCATTTATTTTTCTCTTTCACGGTCAGCCCCACGTAGATATTTCCGTGTTTGCGGGTGTTTCCGTTTGTCACCGAGCCTTCGGGTTCGGCGTTTATTCTTACGGTTTTTAGGCTGTGAAAATTTCTTTAGTGCGTATCTCCCAAATAATTTTACCCTTATTTTACTGCATTCAGTTGAAGTATTTCTTAATTTGAAAAGTATACTTTATTGTCTGTTTTATTGCAGTGGTATGGATTCGGAAGAAGAAGCAGCTAGGTCAAGGAGACCAGCTTCTTCCGAAGAGTCGTCTAGCAAGACGACTCGGCCTTCCAGAACTCTCCCGAGTACTTCGGTACATGGGGGAGGGAGGAGGGCTAAGGGTAAGTTGCCTTGTTTCCTTGCAGAGTTTGCCAGTCTCGGAGCTTGCGGCTTCGGGACGGGTGGCGTTAACTGAGTCGGGATTGTCAACTCCGAAGCCCGTGGTTTCGGGGTGGGTGGCGTCAGATTCTAACGATTCCAATCCCCCGGTCGCTGAGACCAGAGGGGGGAGGCGGTTGTTTCCCGTACGGTAGCGTTCACTCGCTCTGATCCGTTAGGGGAGACGCGCCCCACTACTGCAGGGCAACCCACGGGCTTAGTCCATGTTGGTCTGGGTTCTCAAACCCTAGCCCCCGGCAAACGCCATATGGGGGAACGAGTACTTCCTGGGCTGTCTACATTGCCAGCTAATGGGAATGCTCGAGCTAACAATTATGGACGCTCTTCGGAGCAACAGGTGTTTTCACCTGAGTGCGTGACTACTAGTGCTCCCCTATTGCTGCTTTCGAGCGGTTCAATAGCGGGTTCACACGCCTTTAGTAGTCATCGGGCACATACCGAGTCATCTCGGTCTGCCCACGCACTGGGAGCTTTTAACTCCCAACCCATGGCTACTGCATCTTCTTGCTTAGCCAATATGGATGATTTGGGCGATTCTCTAGGCTTACGCCATGAGCGCTCCAATCCCTTTTTGGGGAAGTGAACGTCCCTCCGCGGAGGGATCGGTTCGTGTTTCCGAAGTGGCTTCGGAGATCCGAACGAATCCGATTAAGCGTTCTAACAAAAGGGTTTTGGCTACGACTCTTGTCGAGCCAGCCAAGAAAAAGGCCAAGAAGAGGGCAAAAAGTGGCAAGGCTTTGCCGGCCTCTTGCCCGTCTGGCCTGGCTAACCCAGCTAGCTCCTCTCAAGCTGACATGTTCAGCATGATGCCTGCTTTTGCTCAGAATCAGGGTTGGTCCTTGTACCGGCTACTTCAACCCTGACTTCTGTCCCTATTCAGGGGTCTGACTTTGGGACTAATCAGCCTTTTGTGTTGGATTCGTCTTTGTCTGAGTCGGTTTCGCATGTGCCTCCTGTTCCCGCGGCCCTTGGGGCGCCGCTGGGCGAGGAGACTTTCGTTGAACCATGCGGGGCTCTGCCTGCTGAGGCCTTTGTTAGCGTTCCTTTGTCTCTTTCCACTCGGGTGGAACCAGATTTGGAGGTGGCCTCTCAAGCTTCTTTTTTGAATCGCTTGGGCAGGCGGAGTCTCAATCGCTCGCCCTCTGTGGGGTGGAAGCGATTGCTTTGTTATCCAGATATCTCTCTGAATTTTAGTCAACCCGCGCGCAGGGTTCGACTTCGCGTTGGTTTAAGCAGCGGGATTCCTGCTGAGTCCTTTGTTGGCGTTCCTTTGCCGGGTCATCCCGGTCCGCCCTTGCTCTGGGCGCCTTGGCGTCCGGCCCATGGCTGTTGCATCTCCTTGCTCGGCCGATATGGGTAATTGGTGCGCGTCTTTGGGTTCAATACCCTCAGCGCACTTCTCCCATAAAGGGAGGTGAGCGTCCCTCAGCGGAGGGTTCGGTTCGTGTTCCCGAAGGGCTTCGGGGATCCGAACGAAACCGAATAAACGCTCTGAAAAGCGGGTTTCGACTTAGGCTCTTTTGGGGCCAATCAGAAGCCTAGGGAAGGGGCTAAAAGAGGCAAGGCTTTGCCTGCCTCTTGCCCATCGGGTTTAGCTAACCCTCCGGTCTCTCAAGCTGAGTTGTTCAGTGTGAGATGGGCTTTGCCCAGACTCAGGGTTGGTCCCTTGTACCAGGATTCACATCCCCTGCTCTTGTCCCGTTTTTGGGTCGGACATCGAGACTAATTAGCCTTTTATGGTTTATTCTTCTTTGTCTGTGATGGGATCACATGCGCCTCCTAGTCTCGCAGCTTCGGGGCTCCGTCGGGTGAGGAGGCTTATGGCGGTTCATGCGTGAATCCGACCGTTTCGGCCTTTGTTCGTGATTCTTTGTCACGATTATTTCAGGCGAATCCAGTTTTGGAAGCGGCCTCTCAAGCTTCGGTTTCTGAATCGCTGGGGCAGGCAGAGCCTTAGTTGCTCTCCCTTTGTGGGGTAGAAGCGATTGCTTTGTTCTAAACTTTCCCTGACTTTTAGTCAACCCGCGCGCAGGGTTCGGCTTTGCTTGGGTTCAGGCAGCGGGATACCTCCGAGCGTTTTTCTCTTGCGGAGGATTTCTAGCTGGATTTTGGACGCATTGAAGCGGTGCTTCTTTTGAGCGTCATGTTTGGTTTGCAGTGGTCATAGTTTTCCACTGCAGCTGCCTCGGTCATGTACCGTCGCAGAGTATTGGTTGGTGGCTGTCTTCGTTCCTTTCTCCCCGCTTGGGAGGCCATCTCCGGGGACGCTTTTGTTCTCTTTGGCGGACGAGACTGATTCTTCATAGATCTGTCTGCCCCGCTCCCCGGAGGTGCTATAGGAACTCGGTCACCTCACAGGCTGTCTTTTTCCCTTTCTCCGACTTTTGTTATTCCCAAGCGCTCGGGAAAACTTCAGTACATTTTCGGATGGAGACTCTCGCCTCCATTCTTCCGTTGATCAAGAGGAAGGACTACGCGGTCTTGATAGTTTTCGAAGATGCGTATTTCCACTTTCCCGTTCATCGCGCTTTGCGCGATCTTCTGGGGTTTTTCTTCCTCTCAGAGACTTATCGTTTTCGCACTCTTCACGTCGGGCCGTGCCCAGTCCCTCGGGTTCTTTCTCAGGTTCTTACTCAGGTTGTAGCCGTGCTGGCAGCCTCTCTGAGGCGATGCGGCCTTCGGCTATTTTTGCTACCTGGACGATTGGCTTCTCCTAGCGGAGTTGCGCGATTGTTTGTTGGACGAGACTAGTTTGCTCGTCATTCTTACTCAAGACTTAGGTTATCTAGCCAGTCTAGTCGATGTTTTTAGAGGACTGCCGGCTCCTCATGAGACCCTTTCAGAGACAGCTCCTCAGGTTCTTCAAGCCGGGAAAAGACTCTTTTGGTCTGGATTCCAGTACCAGTAAGGATCAAGTCTCTTCTCCTTTGTTGGACGAGCGAGGTGTTTCTCGCGCGAGGCAGGTCCTTCTCTGCCCCTCTTCCGTCGATATCGGTTTCGACGGACGCCTCTCGGTTGGGGTGGGGAGGACACTGCAACGGCAGCACGGTTGCGGGGGATTGGTCTCATTTTGGGACTCTTCCTCATATGAATGTCCTGGAGTTTATGGCAGTTCTGTTGACCTTGCTCCATTTCAGAAGTCGACTTCTCAGTCGTTCGGTTCTGATTCTCACGGACAATGTTACTGTGGCGGCATATATCAATCGGCAGGGAGGCACTCGTTCGGTTGCCCTGAATGCCCTAGCAGCTCAGCTGTGGAGGTGGTGTCGTCGCATGGCAATCACACCCGTGGCCTCTTTCATCCCCGGTCGGGAAAAACCTCATTGCGGATTTTCTGTCTCGGGGCAGGTATCTTCCATCGGAATGGACGCTCCATCCGGAGGTATTTTGCTGCATTCGCAGTTGCCTAGGTCCACTGGAAGTGGATCTATTTGCGTCGGTGCTAAATCACCAGCTGCCGAAGTTTTGCTCCCGTGTTCGCGATCAGGGAGCATGGGCTCTCGATGCTTTCTCCCTCAGCTGGGAGAACCTTCAGGGATTCGCCTTTCCTCCCTTCCAACTGATTCCGCGTGTCTTGCGGAAAATCAGGGAAGATCGGGCGCGGGTGCTCGTAATAGCTCCCTTTTGGCCCAGGAGGAATTGGTTTCCAGAACTTATGAGCCTCCTAAGGGCTCAACCGTTCGTTCTCCCGTTAAGAGCGGATCTGGTGTTACAGCCCCTATCGGGGATTCTTCACCACAGTCCGGAGTCTCTTCATTTGACTGCTTGGCCCCTGTCAGGGGATCTGCAAGACAGTCGGGTCTCTCTGATAGAGCCGTGGACTTTTTAATGTCCAGTCGTAGGGTTTCTACTAGGGAAATTTACAATTCCCGTCTCTCGGTCTTTTTCCTTTGGTGCAAAGAGAAGAAATCGAACCCCTTCTAAGGCTCCTATTGGTTCAATTGCGGATTTCTTAATCTTGTTATTTGACAAAGGGAGATCTATCTCTACTATCCGAGGCTACCGTTCGGCGATCGGGGCCATTCATTCGGGTTTCTCAGTTGGTTCGGGGATTTCCAATTCCCCGCTACTAAGTGGTTTGATTCGTTCGTTCTTTCTGAAACGACCTTCTTTTTCTAAGTTAGTGCCGTCTTGGAGTCTGCCTAAGGTCCTGGAGGCCTTGGCGAAAGCTCCTTTCGAACCGTTAGGTGAAGCTTCGCTTCATCATCTTACGGTTAAGACGCTCTTTTTGGTAGCTATTGCCTCTGGGCAGAGGCGCAGTACTCTTCATGCTCTCTGTCTTACTCCTGGTCATGTTCGCTGGGAGAGAAAAGGTGTTAGATTGATTCCTAGGGCTTCTTTCGTTGCCAAGAATCAGACAGCTGCCTCCGGTCCTGTTGAGATTTTTCTTTGTCCGCTTTCTAACTTTTCTTCGGTGCGTGAGGACAAAGTTTGGTGTCCTGTTAGGGCTCTCAAATGGTATATTGATAAGACTAAGTCTTATCGTAAGGATGATCAGTTGTTCCTGATCACTAGAGAGCCTTTTTCTCCTGCCTCTCTTGATTCCATCTCTAGATGGATCGTTGAAGCTATTAGGGCCGCTGGCACAGAGGCTCTTTTATCCGACAGTAAGCCTCGTGCTCATGATACTCGTAGTGTCAGCACTTCTTGGGCTCTGTTTCAAGGCGTGGCGCTTGTTGATATTTTGAAGGCTGCTTATTGGCGTTCGCCCAATTCCTTCATTTCTTGCTACCTTAGGGATATTCCCGCAGGTGAAGCTTTGTTTGCGTCAGCCACCTTGAAGGCCGCTGTGTCTTCTTTGTAGTCTTTGGTGTAATCCTATTTCCTTCTGCTCGAAACATGCCTCCCGGTCTTTGAGTTGGCGCTGGTCTGGCATAATAGGTAGGTATATATGATTTATTGCAGTAAATTTGTAAAATCAGCACTGATTTTCTTATTTACTATATAAATCTATATACCTACCTATGACCCTCCCTCCTTCCCCGCTCCTTGCAAGCAACATGTTTCTACTTGGGATTGCTCGCAAAAGAGGAAGATGGCCGTAGCGTGTTGACGCGCGTGAGTGGCGAAGGGGACAATAGGATTACGGGGGGTGCGCACAATATTGTGACTCATGTGTGTTAAATTCTCGAAGGGGTCCCGTAGTCAAGACTACAGGCATAATAGGTAGGTATATAGATTTATATAGTAAATAAGAAAATCAGTGCTGATTTTACAAGTCTCCGATATTCATGAGAACCTGGGACAATTTTGTCCGAATGCGGTATCTCGACCTACTCCTCCCGTGCCTGCGGCTCTCGGAGCCCCGCCGGGGGAGGAGTCTGTCACTGGTCCGTGGGCATATCCACCCCCATGGGATTTTCCCCACAGGACAACATCTCCCGAATTTGATTCTGTCTCGCAGGTTTCTACCCCTGTTAGAGAAGTATATGCCAGAAATTTTTCCCCAAGTCCAGTCGGAAAGTGATCAGCCATCGCTGTTATTCAGACAGCATGGCCCGTCTCCTGGTATTCCTCTTACAGAGGACTTCAAACAGGAGTATGGGGATAGGGAGGCACTCACCGATGCGGGTCGGGCTACCCGACGTCCCTTTGGTAGTGCCTTCTCTTTCTATCGGGATGATACTTCTTTTCAGCCAAGGGTTTATCCCAGGAAATTTTAGGTATGGGACAACGTTTGAATATCAATTTCAAGTCTCAGTCCTATAGATCCGCCGAGAAGCCCCTAGTGAGTGAACTTTGAAACCAAAGTCAGGTCGGGCTTAAGGCTTTCGGCGTACCTTGGTTCACTGTTACGCCTTCGGGCCAGATCAGTTGAACTGAATGTGACCGAGGGGGACTCCAATTTGTTGGATGAACTCCTGCTTTTGTTAGTTGGACTTCAGTGGTCTCAGCTCTCATCAGCGGCGATTGACATTACGCATCAACGCCGCAAGTTGGCGCTCTCCACACTGGGAGTGCTAGAGAAAGACATCCCGCCTCTCTTGCGGGGTATCCCTTCCTCGCATCCCAAACTCTTTGGGGGCCAGTTTAATGAGGTCTTCCACAAAGAGATAGAGGGTCGCAAACAGGCAAAGGAGATGGCCAGACAATTCTTGCCCACTCAGCCTGCTCGGTCCTTTCCGAAGTCTAAGTCGGTCTCGACAGACGCTAACCGCTCAAAGCGTCGAGTGACTGTGACTATCCCTCGGGTTGAGAACCCTACCATGGGCAACCGTGGTAGAGGCTCGGCGAGAGGAAGAGGGGGGCGTAAGACCGCCGCCAAGGGCCCGGTCAGGCCCAAGTCGGCCTTTTGACCCCTTACCCCGAGTGCTTGTGGACAGTGTAGGCGGGCGGCTCCGGAGATTCCTCCCAGTTTGGGAGGCAATCTCCGGCGACGCCTTTGTGCTATCCGTCGTGCGCGACGGCTTTTACATAGATCTGATAAAGCCAATTCCAAACGGCGCCATCAGAATCCGCCTGCCTCCAATGTCCGCCCTTTTCCAGCAGCACATCTCCTCAGAGATCGCCACGCTGCTGGGAAAGGGCGCTGTAGAAAGGGTGAGAGATCATCCTCATCTCTGTCTCTCCCCAATATTTGTCATTCCCAAGCGCTCGGGAAGTTTACGTATGATTCTAAATATGAAAAGAATCGACAGGTTTATACCTCCAGTGCATTTTCGCATGGAGACCTTGGCATCTATTCTGCCCTTGATCAAGCGGGACGACCTTGCGATCTCCCTCGATCTCAAAGACGCGTACTTTCACATTCCCATCCACTCTCTGTCGAGAAATTTGCTGGGATTCGCGTTCCGGGGCGAAACGTTTCGATTTCGTGCCCTGCCCTTCGGGCTGAGGCCGGCCCCTTGAGTCTTTACCCGAATAGTGTCGGCCCTGGCCGCGTTTCTACGGAATCGCGGCCTCCGATTATTCATCTATCTAGACGATTGGCTCCTAGTTGCAAACTCAGAGTCCCTCCTGTTGGATCAGTTATGCCTTTTACTGCGGCTAACGAGAGACTTAGGCTTTCTGATAAACTGGGAAAAATCGGAATTATCTCCCACACGTACCCCAATGTACTTGGGTGCAGAGATAGATATCCCGAATCAGCTTGCCCGCCCCAGTCGGGACAGAATTCGGACTATCACCATGACCGCATGGTCATTGCGAGCGGCCCGCAGGGTCAGAGCCAGACAATGGCTTCAGTTCCTGGGCTATCTGGCCAGTCTAGTCGACGTCTTGCCAGACTGCAGGCTGTTGATGAGGCCCTTTCAGAGGCACCTCCTCAAGTTTTTCAGACCGGGCAAAGATTCTCCTTTGGGGTGGATTCCACTCCCAAGAGATATCAAGCTCCTTCTCGCCCCCTGGACGAACAGTTCGTTTCTTGCCCAAGGCAAGCCTCTCTGTACCCCTCTTCCGTCAGTTTCTCTGGCGACAGACGCCTCCCTTCTCGGTTGGGGTGGTCATTGCCGGGGCGAGATGATTTCAGGGGACTGGTCTCACTTGAGAGTTATGCCCCATATCAATGTTTTGGAAATGATGGCGGTCAGCCTGTCTCTTCATCATTTCAGGCCCGGTCTTGTTGGTCGCACTGTACTCGTTCTTACGGACAATGTCACAGTAGCTGCCTATATCAATCGCCAAGGCGGCACTCGGTCTTCCTCTCTGAACACCTTAGCTGCCCAGTTGTGGAGGTGGTGCTGGTCTATGAACATTATTCCGGTAGCCTCCTACATTCCCGGTCAGGACAATCTGATCGCGAATTTTCTGTTTCGGGGCAAATGCCTCCCGTCAGAGTGGACTCTTCATCCGGAGGTGTTTGCTCTTCTCCAAGAGGTGTGGGGTCCTCTGGAGATCGATCTGTTCGCCTCCACCCTCAATCACCGACTCCCGAGGTATTGCTCGCCGGTTCGGGATCAGGAGGCGTGGGCGATGGATGCCTTTTCCCTCCATTGGGGAGCTATCCGGGGATACGCTTTTCCCCCCATTCCTCTGATCCATCAGGTATTGAGGAAGGTCAAGGAGGACGGGGCTTGGCTCTTGTTGATAGCCCCACATTGGCCAGCGAGACATTGGTTTCCAGACCTGCTGAGTCTCCTGGCCGGCCATCCGTTTCCCCTTCCTCTCAGGGAGGATTTGATAATTCAACCCCTCTCGGGGATTGTTCATCAACGCCCAGCGGTCCTCCACTTGACTGCCTGGCCGTTGTTGGGGAAGACGCCAGAAACTCGGGGCTCTCTGAGAGGGCCTCCCAGTTTGTTATGAGAAGCCGTAGAGACTCCACTAGAGATCTCTACAACTCTCGTCTAGGGGCCTTCTTTTCTTGGTGCGAGAATCAGGGTGTCTCGCCATGTGAAGCCCCTATTGGTGTTATTGCCGATTTTTTGATCTCCCTTTTCGATAAGGGTAGATCGATTTCAACCATACGTGGCTATCGTTTGGCTATTGCCGCCGTCCACGTTGGTTTTGCTGATGGTTCGGGAGTCTCCAACTCCCCTCTTTTGGCTAGGTTGACTCGCTCCTTCTTCTTGCAGCGTCCATCAACTCGTAGCCTGACTCCTTCTTGGAGTCTACCCAAGGTCCTTGACGTGTTTGCGAAGCCACCTTTTGAACCTTTGGGTAAAGCGTCCCTTCACCATTTAACGGTCAAGACGCTGTTTTTAGTTGCTATTGCTTCTGCACAGAGGAGGAGTACTCTTCATGCTCTGTGTATCACACCGGGTCACATCCGTTGGGAGAACCATGGTGTGCGACTTATACCCAAGCCCTCCTTTATTGCCAAAAATCAGACTGCTTCCTCTGGACCAGTTGAGATTTTTCTTAGACCGCTGTCGGACCATTCCTCGGTGCAGGAGGATAAGGTCTGGTGTCCGGTGAGGGCCTTGAAATGGTATTTAGATAGGACTAAGATTCTTTGTCATCACTTGGGAGCCCTTTTCCCCCGCTTCCAGAGAATCCATTTCTAGATGGATAGTCGAAGCGATCCAGGCAGCTGGGCCGGAGGTCCTATTAAGTGATGGGAAGCCCCGTGCTCACGATACCAGGGGCATTAGTGCCTCTTGGGCTCTTTTCCAAGGGGTGCCCCTAGTGGACATTATGAGGGCAGCCTACTGGCGCTCCTCCACGTCCTTCACATCTTTTTATTTGAAAGATGTTCTGTCTGTTGAGTCTTTTTCTAACAAGACGTTGCAAGCTGCAACGTCATCCTTGGGTTCCTGTTGACTTTCCTCTTGGGACATGCCCCCCATTTGAATCTGTGCTGGTCTAGCAAATAGGTAGGTACATTGATTTATTGTAGTAAATCAGTAAAATCAGAAGTGATTTTAGTATTTGCTAGATAAATCTATGTACCTACCTATGTCCCACCCTCCTACCCCACTCCTTGCCTAGCAACATGTCAAAGTTTGTCTGAGGCTGCTCGTAAAGAGGAGGATTGTGCGCGCGCGTCATGCGTACGTGCACAGAGGAAGGCGTGATCCTAGGGGGGTATATGCACTGTCGTGACTTTAATTACTCGAATGGCTTGCGTAGTTGGAAGACTAGCAAATAGGTAGGTACATAGATTTATCTAGCAAATAATAAAATCACTTCTGATTTTACTGATTTTTTATGTCTTTTAAAAACAAAGATGATAGAAATAATATTACATGATGTAGAGTAATCCTGGAGATAGTATTTATATTATATTGGATGGCTCTGAATGGGATACCAGAGAATATTCCACGAGCTAGGGCCAATATTGCACAAATCGAAGATGAGTGCAATACTGGCCCTAACAAGTGGAATATTTTCTGGTATTCCATGAAATAAAGCCAGCCAATAATATTATCTATACCCTACAGGAAAATGATTTAGACCTTAATAAAAATCATTTAACCAACCACATTCAGTTAATAGAGCCCCTCATCATACTTCATTGTGATCACACTTCATTGTGATCACACAAGTTTAACCTCTTTATGACGTTATATGCGCGCACGCAAACAGACCAGACAAATACGGCATAATATTGCACGGCAAGTTTATGCTCTCATATTGCATGTGCAAATCAAGTGGACAAAAATATGCATTTTTAATGCGCTGCTAAAGTAGGTAATAATTACAATTACAGAGCACATTTATATAACTAGCAGAAATTACCCGTGGCACCGTTGGGGGGGGGAGGGAGGGGAGGGAGGGGGTCCTCTTATCCTATGTATATCCAAAGTATACATTCACACTGAAAGGCAAGTAGTTGACTGATGAAATATATTTGAACAATTGATTCATAGCAGACTTCTCTTTAAATATAGATAGGAGGTTCTATTCAGTAAGCATCATGGGTTTAACTGGGAGAGGAACTTGAATATCATAGGGAGTGAAATCAAAATGTAACTACAGAATGCGGGAAAAGATGTATTGTAACATGGTGTATTTTGTAAGCAGTCAATAGGAAATTATTATAATATAGAAATGTTATCATTACATGTATAAGTACTTGTACCCTACGAAGTACAACAGATTGCATTTGTTTGTAGTTATTAAAGGTTGCTCAATCATATATAGTGGAATGTTGAGAGAGAGAAAGAGAGAGAGATAGAGAAGGATACAGTGGGAAACAGTGGTGGGGAAAATTAGTGAGAGAGAGGCGAAGGGGAAATTGAGAAAGAGAGAAAGAGAAACGGTGAGACAGAGATAAAGAGAAACAGTGGGAAAATGAGAGAAACAGCCAGTGGGAAAAATGACAGAGACTCATATACAGTGGGGAAATGATAAAGAGAGATAGACTGTGGGAAAAATGAGAGCGAGAGTGAAAAAAATAGACATGCAGGGGGATAGATAGAAATTATAAAGAATACAGGAGAGAGAGAGAGAGAGGTTTTAGCTGTTGTGATGAAAAGTGATAAGATTTGTAGCTGGCATGTTTAGGTTTCTGATATTTTTTTTCCTGGTAGGTCAAGTAGTTATGCATTGAAGGAATTGCTAAAAATCTTATAACATGCACTGAAAATGTATATCTTATGGAACTTGTGCAATGTTTAAATGTTATATGGGCATCTTCACTTATTAGAATACAATATTCAGTTCTATTGAAATAAATAGCAATATTAACCGGTGTATGTTAGATTATGTCTTTTTTTTAAAAGAAATGCAAAGCACAATGTACAAAATATAAACACGTCAACTATAGAGCCATTCCCGATGTCCGAAGTGTCTTAAATTCAGGTGCTAGTTATACTTGTAGTTCTAGATGCAGGCGGGATGTGCATTAGCGCCGGCAATTTCTGACTTAAACAATTTTCAGATTACATCTAACGTTACATGTACAACCATGGCATGCCATGGATTCACTGGACAGAAACACACTGAATGAAGGCCGAGTGTACATTCACACCTGAAACGACAGTTCATTCATCAGCATAGTCTTAGCCTAACTTATTTAGGCAGCTTATTAAGCCCAAATGATCTTTTACTTCTAGTTCGGTACTCGACAGGAGCCATCAGTCAGGATATTACCACCATGTATAAGTTACCGGTACATTAATCAATGGGTACCGTACGGGTAGTATGGTACACTTGCACAAAGTTTTGAGACAAAGGTACTGTGTACTATTATCAGTGGCATTATCGTGTACAGTACATTTGCACAAAGTTTTAAGGTAAAGGTAGGTAGTAGACCAGCCAAACATCCAAAAAGGCTCTAGAAAAAGATTCGACGGCATTTTGGGGTAATGCTCGGCATCCATGCTTAAAGTCTTGCAAAAATACTGACGAATAACGTACGGGCGGATGCCACGCGCATTTTTGCCTCAAAATTTGAAAGAATGTCAAAAATCACAATTTTTATTTTTTTGACCTAATATGTAATACCTGATTAAGACTTCAAGTGATATCAGATTTATTTTGAGTTTCAAGTTATAAACCCTATTAATATACAATTGAAAGCTGGATATTACACACACATGCAAGGCGTAATGAAACATAAAACTATGATTTACTCAAAATAAAAGGTTGTGAAAACTACCAATATTTCAAAGTTTTTTACCTAACGTAAATTTGTCATTTTAAACACTTTTTCTTGATTAAACATATCATGTATATTGTCATGTCACACACAGAAAAGAAATTATCCGATAAGGTGATAGATAACTCATTTTATGTTATCCCAAATGGAACGATGTGTTTTTACTGGATGCGCATTTTGACTGAAAAACACTATTTGAAGGTACATCTAGAGTGTATATGTACATAAGGCAATTATCCCATGTTTATCATTATAGTCTATGGGCCAAAAACTGAAATGTCTCCACCCCCTTAGAAATAATCTTAAATGATTTCTTTTGCTGTTAGATGGGACCATTAACTATCAGAATATGCTTCTTTGCCCTAAAATAAGAGGTGGGCATGGCCACAAAGGCTATTACCATGGCAACGGATCAAAAACAGTAGAATTTAAGAAAATGTCACGTATTCGTGATTAAGAAAGGACAAAAACACATTGTAACATTTTAAATAAAGTATCAAAAGTTTCTCACTTGATAAAAACTCAAATAAGAGTTACAAAAGGTGTCCATCATGTTTGAAAATGGCTGTTTCCATGGAAACAGTAAGAACAAAACTGATATTTGAGCAAAATCCCTTGATGCTACCTTAAAAAGAGGTAAGTATTGATATTGACCATTATTCTTTTCTCTTTTACAGGACACTCACTTATAACTTATTTTAGTAAATGGGTGATAGATGTGACTACTACATGTGTAGGACGTTACCATGGTAACAAATATATTATTGTGTTGTACATGTATTTCTAACAAAATACTATGGTTGTTTTCAATATGAAATAATGGTAAACATCTAATAACTTTTGCCGTCTGTTTGATTATATTAAAAATTTTAGTTAATTGGAGTAGAGCTAAATTTGATTTATAAAAACTGTTGCCATGGAAGCAGAATGTTAATGAAGATGAAATCTTTCAAAGAAAGAAATGTGACCTACCAATACAAAATAAACTGAATTTGAACAATATCAAATGAATCTTATATTATTTTCACCTTAGCTATCAGAATCAGCTTATTTGTCTTAAAGACCAAGTCCACCCAAATAATGAGTTGAGTGGAATCAGTATAGTTAAATAAACGAAACAGTAAAAAAATATCAAAATCGGATAAAAATGAGAAATTGACGGCATTTTGAAGTTTTGCATTGTTTCGTAAAACAGTGCCATGCATAACATGGGCTGTATGCAAATTAGTGATCCGATGATGTCATGAGCTCACTTTTCCTTGTGTATTTTATTATATGAAATTTCAAATATTTCATTTATTTCATAGATCTATGTCTATAAAGATTCTCTTCATTGTATCACAATAAGTTATAATAATGATGATCGTACACATTCTACGAGGAGTCAAACTTTGTTTTACATTCTTGGAGAAGAAAACTGAAATATTTGAAATTTCATATAATAAAATACAAAAGGAAAAGTGAGCTTATGACATTATCGGCTCAATTTGAATGCAGCCCATGTTATGCATATCATTGTTTCATGAAACAATGCAAAACATTAACATTAATATTTTAACCTTTTTTTGTTGAATTTTATTTTATTGATTTAACTCAATTTTGGGGGGTGAACTTGGCCTTTAAAGTTGGTTGCGGATGTGTTCCTCATGGACGTTGTCATGGTCAATAATGAGTTACACATCACAAAACTATTGGAATTTGAAAATTATCACACATTCCTAATTGAACAACATGCAAGCAAATGCCCATTCTTAATATATATATTCTGAACTTTCAATTCAAATCTTTCTAGATATCAGAAAGAAGTGTTTTGACTAAACAGTGTCAAAATTGTTGCTCGCTCACAAACTTTAAAAACTGTAAAGCTAATTTTGAGATATACAGAATATTAGCATCCACTCCATCAAAATTACATCTGCATGGCTTTCATCATTTGGTCGACCACTCGGAAGTCTGTCTCGCCAAGGTATATTGATAATGTATCAAAATCATATTGAATATGTAAAAAAACTTGCCTGCATATACGTTGTAGGATGGATGGGCCGGTCACATAGCAGTTCCCTATAACCGAATTGCACTCCCAAATCTGCCCCTGGCAGTGTCCAACTATTAATTTTTATTGTAGTGCAAATCGGTGAAGTCTGATCGGGCCTACTGTCAGAGACACAGAACTTATGGATGATAAAACCCCTCTCTTTTAACATGTTATGTATGCAGTTTGATGCTAATGTGAAGCTTATTATCAGAGCAACAAAATACTATCGAAGTACACTAATACATCAAGTTCAAAAAATAAATGAATAAATAATAAATTAAAGTCTACAAATGAAATGATTATACACATTAGGCAAAATTATTCAAGGATTTATCATCAGTTTTTAACATTATAACTTGTAATTATTTAAATAATGCTGAATCATATTTACCCCATAATCGTAAGTTACAATTTGCGATATTGCATACTAAATCAGTGGTTGAAAAATTATTCGATATCTCGTTTTTCTTTAATTTGTCGTGCAAATGCCAAACTTTAGTTTATTTTTATAATATAAGTTATCGTTAACTATAACTGGAAAAAATGATATATGTTATATGAACATTATAACATTAATACAAATCATTTTGGTTCATTATAAATCCACTGTGCGGTCCACATAGGATTTTCCTTTTAAAAAAATATAAAGTCATGTGAATGCAATGGGTTAATCTCCAGGAGGTGGAACATCATATCAGAAAGTGAGAGAAATAAACAACAATATTCAGTGATGATGTGTCCTGTATCCATACAGATATAATGGAATTATATCTTGGGAAGAGCAAATTTAAGTATTAAGAGGGTTATGTGAAGACAATACTCTGTATGATATTGTGTATTGTATTATGTAAACACAGTAACACAACCAGGACTCTAGTGGAGTAATGTACATTTGTTCTAATATGCAAGTCAATGAATGTGCAAATCTGTGGAAATAAAAATTACCACACAGTCAGCACATTTAATCTTTGATGGGATATAATTTTATATTTTCATAATGAATGACAGAGATGATTTTTATCTTATAATAGATCGTATATATTACAAAATAAATCCTTAGTTGTATACATGGAATTTAATTTAAGGTCATTTATTATGAATTTCCGTGGGAACAGGGGTGTGGATCTGTGTTCATGATTGGGGGATGACCAGGGACTTTTTCAAATATCTGTCTATAAAACTTGCATTTTAGAGCATCCCGAAATGGTTTTCTGTGTGATTAAATGTTGTTAAATAATGAATTTGAATAATTATTAGTTTTAAGTTAATGTATCGTAATTCTCACATCCAAATATATTGGGGGTTTATACAGGCCATTCCCCACCTCAAATTTCAGGGGGAATATACAGGCCATTCCCCACCTCAAATTTCAGGGGGAATATATAACCCCCAGCCCACACATCCCCCCTCCCCCCACCCGCCCGGGATCGACACCCATGTTTGGAAATCTCGATACCACTTAGCTATCTCTTCCCTTTACATGAAAATCCCTGATAATTGTTCCATGTTCTAACCAATGTTGTACATCTGACAGTCGGAGACATGCAATAGTGGTACGTTCTGGGCGTGAACAGTTTCTCATCTTAAAAATGTCCCCAAAGTACCCCTTTTAGTTAGGAAAAATGAACCCTTTTACTTCAGAGAAGTGTCACCTTTTCTTTCTAACCGATGCCAGTTCCACATTATTATCAAAGTCTCCCTTACCACCTATGATGAAAGGCACACTTAACTGGGATTATTACCCTATTCAAATCAAACAGGTGCTTCATTTACTCTTGCAAGTATCCCTCCCCCCCCCCCCAATAGTTTCTTTATAATGTGTGTTTATTCAGTAGAATTGTTGAGAGTTATTTGACAGTCGGCGGCGAGTTGGCTCAGTCGGTAACGTGTCTGCCTGTCGAACCAAAGATCGTGGGTTCGAATCCACCCCGGGCGGATGACTGAAGCCTGCGTTGTGTGTTAACGTGCCCCTCCCTTGTTTCATAGACACAGGCTATGTTACAGTGGAAAACACTCCGTCCCTCGGATAGGACGTTAACTGGAGGTCCCGTGTAGAGGAAAGTCACCACCTTTGCACGTTAAGAACCCACTGCACTATTCGAATAAGAGTAGGGGGAAACCCCGGTGTAGTGGTACACCTGTACATCCCAATCCCACAAAAAACCGATGTGTTGGCTCAGTCAGTAGAGCGTCCGCCTCACAATCGGGAGGTCGTGGGTTCGAACCTCGGCCGCGTCATACCAAAAGACATTAAAAGATGGGAGTTGCTGCTACCTTGTTTGGCGTTCAACAATTGAAAGGATAGAGCAACGTCGATCTGGTGCACTGCACCTCAACAGTACGACAATACACCTGATGGTGGACTGTACTGCAACGGAAGAAGAAGAAGAAGAAGTACATCACAGTACAGCAGAATAACTAATATAGTAGCTATATAAATTTATCTAATTATTAATAAATGTTCCCTTTTCACCCCTAAAAATGTCCCTTTTGTAAATATATGTTCCTTTTTGAAAAAACCCCTATTCAGTTCTGATACGTGCCCCTTTTGTCCTTCTTTTCCTTTGCAACAACATTTTTTTTTCATTCTCATAAGCTGATAAGTACCCCTTCATCTATTATTCCCATATTAATTCTGAGAGTTACCTAATTCTGAGAGTTACGTTAAGAACCCACTGTTTTACTGTTTTACTTAGACAAGTAACCCTAGCTTTCATTTTTTTCAATAAAGTGATCCTTTCTTTCTAATAGGTGCTCCTTTTCATCTTTGTTGAGTGCCATATTTATCCTCAATATTATTGCCCCTTTCATTCTGATATGTGGCGTTTTCCTTCCATTAAGTGCCCTTTTGACCCCTAAAAAGAATAATTTATTTTATAAAATATCTTATCCTTTTAATAAGTGCACTAGCTATCTGGGGGTAGTTGTTTTGGAATCGGTCATAAGACATTTTATGTCGTCAGAACTTAAAACTTCCGTTAAAAAAACAATACATAAAAACAATATAAACATTCCCTTTTAAATAAAATCAACTTTCCCTTACTGAATACGATCCAATTTATGCTATACATCATTATCAAAAGACAAGTGTCAACATAGTTTGATTGGTCGCTACGCTCTCTCGCCTAATCGTGTGTGTGTGTGTGTGTAATTGGGTTTTTACAGACGTGTATCAATCAGATATGATTATTTACGTCTGGGACAGACCTTTAACGTCACCATCCGAAAGACGTGACTCGGTCTCGAACGCCACAACACCCACAACGCCTAATCAAAACTAACATTCCCTTAAATACGATTAAATACCTCGCGAATATGAAATTAACACTCATTTGATGTGGAACAAGTGACTGTACTGTAGGTGGTGCTTTAATTAGAAATTGGCAAGGAAAAATATTATTCGAATTAGATTTATCACATAGAGGTGTGGTGGGGTCGAGTGAATACGTCACCGGACTGTGGATCTCATGGTTCGCGGTTCAAGTCCCGCCACGGCACGAATGTCCTTTGGCAAGACATTCATCTACATTCGCCACTCTCCACCCAGGAGTAGTAAATGGGTACATGGTAGGAATCTATTCCCTGACTGCTTTCAGCGCCTTATAGGGCACCTGGGCTAAAGCCAGGGTAATAATACTACTTCGGCGCTTAGAAACATATTCAGCGCAATATAAATGTTATGTATTATTATTCATCATTAAATGAAAATAGACTCACAGTTGATATAGGTTGAGAACAAATCATTCTATTACTTGCTTCTGCACATGCCCCTCCCCCCCCCCAAAAAAAAAAAATAATAATGTTGTCGTTCACAAAGGTTTATCGGTTATCGATGGCACACAGACTCGGGTTCGTCGGTAAATTAGTGATCTCGTTCAAGTTCAAATAAATAAATAAATGGATGTGACTTTGAAATTTATTTCATGGTGAAGAATAGCTTATTGTCTATCTAGTGGTACCTCAATCATGACATTTCTGCCATGGATTACTTAGTACCAGGGTTTATAAAAAGAGTCAAACAATCAAAATCTCCTTGTTCCAAGTGTGGGCTGACGCCGATGCAACAAATGTTGCTACTTTAGTCTAAAATAATTTTAAAAAGTTAAATTTTCCTTTGTGCTTCAATGCTTCATTATTTAAAGTGATCTAAGCTTCCATATGACCTTGTTTCAATCCACATGGCAATATTTAATTTATTTCAATAGCCTTATATCTTCTTGTCCCGTGATAACTAAAAACTGTATGCTCATTCGTCAATAGCACCATCCCACCTGCATACGGTGCACACAGTGTTTTTTGCGAATAACACATGGACTGAAAGGTTTACTGACCTAAAGACTAAAAAGAAGAAAAGGAAGGATACGCGTTAAGAATAAACAATGTCAATTTTTAATGACTCGGCAAAAAGGCTTTCCTTAAAAGAAGGATGCAGATGAAGCCAACATTGTGTTATCAAATGGCAAAAAAAATCTTAAATTTAGCTTGTAATGAGCTCTTTCTTGAGTTTGAGTGGACTTTAACACCTTTTCTATTCAAATGCACAAAATCAATTGAAAATAACTCAGCAATTGTTTTCCAACTGAAGTAACTAATACATAGTTGGTTTGACCCACACTCGCTACTTCAGCCCAAACTTGGTACAAGAGGAGTTTGACAATACTGTTTGAAAAGCCTGCTGCTCAGTCAACCGTGGCAATAAAGTTATGAATAAGGTATCATTGCCCAGAATATAACTTGTTCTTTACTATGAAATAAATTTCAAGCTCATAGAGGTTATAACTTTCTAAAGGAGAATTAACACTAGAATATAAATGTACTTATGTTCAAAGGTGTAATATATTCTTAATCATTGGCCTGTATCACTTTAGAAATAAAATATCAGAAAAGGGTTTAAATCAAGACATTCTAGCACACGGTATCATCTGCTAACACTTCATGGGGGCTGCCATTTTTTGATAACATGGAGTTGTACATGAACCATTGGAGACCGTTCCGGTAAGGAAGATATTTTTAATCCACAAGTTAAATTGCTTCTATTCATTATAAAAAAAGCCCCATATATGATGGAAAATACACAACAGTTGTATACATTTATTTTAAAATTTGAAATTTATAGATTTCTTTTTAAATTCTCCGGGTTTGCTAACTAGATTTCTTGGTCTTGCCTGGCAGAGCAGAACATAATTTATACAACGCGGATTCTGACTTTTGAAGTCCATTATCTCAAAGCGGGTGAATGCATCGTTTGTCACTATTGACGCTCGGGGGAAAGTCATCATCCATGAATTTGAATAAATTCGCTCCGTCACGTACGTCATAGTATCAAGAAAATAGATTGATATTTAGTAAAATCGTAATTTTCAAAGAAATATAAAACACATTTTTGTTTTTAGAATATATGTATATATTATCTGTTAAATATTTTAAATCTCAGATGGAATTTTGTATCAGGAAGAAAGACAATTTCGCATTCGGATTAAAAATATCTTTATGTACACATCAAGAAAATGGCACTGCCATTTTCTTCATGTGTACATAAAGATATGGCAGCCACCTGGTATCGCTAGCAGACGAAAAATCTTCCTGAGAAAATCCTGATTTACACCCATCTCGTATATTTTAATGCAAAACTACGTAGGCCAACAAGAAGGAATAGATTACATCTTTGAATATGAGCACATTTATATTTTGAGGTTAATTCCCCTTTAATTAGAAGCTACTTAAGTTGGGTATACTCTTTTTCTGATACGCACTTTATATAAAACAAATTTTCAATGAATCAAGTAGCAGGTCTTGTCATCATGTTCAATGTGAAAATTTTGGTATCACCCATTTAATAGGGGACACAAATCTTCTGGATCTAGATTGGAATCAAGTAAACAGAAATTTTGGTAGAAAGACAACACCACTTTTGTATCAGCTACCAAATTTTGGTAACAGCTATTATGATAGTGGTCACATTCACAGCCAACTAGCAGATTCTAATCGCTGACGGTGTTTGTTAATCTAATTGCTATATATTTTGTATTGGTTGGTTACATTTCCTTCTTTAGTTGAAAGATGTCATATTCATTAATTCTGCTTTCATGGCAACAGATTTGTTTTAATAAATCAAATTCCAAACTCTATTCCAAACTAAACTTTTGAATATAATCAAACAGGCGGTAACAATTATTAGATGTTTACCAGTATTTCATGTTGAAAACAAATATAGTTCTTTCTTTCATCAGAAATGCAATAAATTTATTTGTTACCATGGTAATGGCCTACACATTTAGTGGTCTCCTCCATCATCGCTTTACTTAAACAAATTTTGATAAGTGAGTGTCCTGTAAAAGAGAAGATAATCATGTACAATACAAATGTATTAATATTTACTTTTTTCGGTAGCATCGTGGGTTGTTTTTTTGTGTTGCTCAAAATGTGGGGTTTTTTCTTACTGTTTCCATAGCAACAGCCATTTTCAAACATGATGGACACCTTTTGTAACTCTTATTTGAGTTTTTATCAAGTGAGAAACTTTTGATACATTATTTTAAAATGTTACAATGTGTTTTTGTCCTTTCATAATCACAAATACATGACATTTTCTTAAATTCTACTGTTTTTGATCTGTTGCCATAGTAATAGCCCTTGTGGCCACGCCCACCTCTTATTTTAGGGCAAAGAAGCATATTCTGATAGTTAATGGTCCCATCTAACAGCAAAAAAATAATTTAAGATTATTTCTAAGGGGGTGGAGACAGTTCAGTTTTTGGCCCATAGACTTTACTGATAAACATGGGATAATTGCCTTATGTACATAATACACTCTAGATGTGCCTTCAAATAGTGTTTTTCAGTCAAAATGCGCATCCAGTAAAAGCACATCGTTCCATTTGGGATAACATAAAATGAGTTATCTATCACCTTATCGGATAATTTCTTTTCTGTGTGTGACATGACAATATACATGATATGTTTAATCAAGAGAAAGTGTTTAAAATGACAAATTTACGTTGGGTAAAAAACTTTGAAATATTGGTAGTTTTCACAACCTATTATTTTGAGTAAATCACAGAAATATGTTTCATTACGCCATACATGTGTGTGTAATATCCAGTTTTCAATTGTATATTAATAGGGTTTATAACATGAAACTCAAAATAAATCTGATATCACTTGAAAAGTTTTAATCAGGTATTACATATTAGGTCAAAAAATTAAAAATCGTGATTTTTGACATTCTTTCAAAATTTGAGCCCAAAATGGCATTTTTAGGCAAAAATGCGCGTGGAATCCACCCGTACGTTATTCGTCAGTATTTTTGCAAGACTATAAGCATAAACGCCGAGCATTACCCAAAAATGCTGTCCAAAGTTAAAAAAAATCTTCTTGGCTGGTCTACTATAGGTACATTTGCACAAAGTTTTGAGATAAAGGTACTGTGTACTATTATCAGTGGCATTATCGTAATTCAAGTGCCCCCTCATTCACACTGCAGAGTAACGTTAGCGGTTTATTGCGTCAGTGCAGTGAGCGTTTTTTTTTCCACCTCATCACTCATAGACATAGTCTTTAACAGACATCTTTAAAGATGCTGTATAATGCACTCGTGTTGCCTCACTTTGATTATTGTTCCTCTGTGTGGTCAAATCGATATCAGGAACAAACGTATAAGCTTCAGAAAGTTCAAAAACGAGCTACTAGAATAATTTCAAACAAAAGTTATGAGACTCCATCAAGTGGATTAATTAGCAATCTGAAATGGATACCAATTGAGAAACGATTTGAATTTCAGCGTGTTACTATGATGTTCAAGTGTACACACAATTTGGCAAGTGACATTCATCAGTATCATACGAGGCAGGCAGATGAAGGTTTACTATCTGTGCCAAAGTATAAAACAGAATGCTTTAAACATAGCCCCCTCGTATCTTCAATTATAGCATGGAATCAGTTGGACAGATCACTAAAAATGGCAAGCTCTGTGAACACATTTAAATATATGTTCAAAAGATCTTGCAATATCTGTTCGCAATAAGAATGGCAAGCAGAATTTTATTCAGTTTCTACCTGAAGTTTTACTCTCATTCCTTATCGCATTTCTACGCATTCTCTTGTGAAAACAAAGGATTGGTTTGATTCGTTTACATAACAGCATGGTAAATGAGTCACTTGATGCTATTTTATAATTGTCTTCATCAGAAATATGTCATTTTTTGTTGCCCTGATTTGCAAAATATGTTTGATGGTTCGTTTCTTTGCCCCAAAATGTACGATGACATAATGCTCTTCAAAATGTATTCAATGATTTCATATCATTTATAATCAATAATAGATAATGTGTATTTTATTGTTTCATAAGAGACACTGTACATTCGATTGCTATACTATATTACATGCAATCATTGTGTAATCTTTGAATAAGTATACTACCCTATAATATGTTTTGTAAATATGCATATAACAATTTTGTTTCCATACTGAGCTAAAGTAGGCCTGGGGGGTGTTTCATAAAGCTGTTCGTAAGTTACGCACGACTTTACGCACGACTGGTGATCAGTTCTTGTGCTAAATGATTGAGAATCTGACATAGAGATACATACTAATTATAGCACCCAAGAACATGTACCAGTCGTTCGTAAAGTCATTCGTAACTTTACGAACAGCTTTATGAAACACCCCCCTGGTCTTTTTACTTCTTGTATGTACTTTCAAAACTATACAATGCCATTTCAAAATAACTCATATATAAATGGTTATTTTTCAACAGATTTTAGAAAATATCACCGTCTATACATTAGGAATTAAGATGATAGGAATGTGCAACAATTTCAACATTTTCGTAAAACCAATGTTGATTACGAGGATACCATATTCTTTGTATTTACATGTTTATATATACATGTATATATATTTATACCCCGCCAAACGAAGTTTGAAGGGGGTATATAGGAATCAGTCGATGGTTGGGCGGGCGGGCGGTCGGTCGGTCTGTTGCAAATCTTGCGGATCCAACTACTTCCTCAGTTTTTGACCGAAAGTCATGAAATTTGGTACACACATTGGTCTCGGTGGGAAGATGTGCAAGACATGTGAAGAGGGTATAGGAATCAGTCGATGGTTGGGCGGGCGGGCGGTCGGTCGGTCCGTTGCAAATCTTGCGGATCCAACTACTTCCTCAGTTTTTGACCGAAAGTCATGAAATTTGGTACACACATTGGTCTCGGTGGGAAGATGTGCAAGACATATTTTTCGGATGAGTCGGAACTGCGTTGCCATGGTAACGGCATATTTATGGCAGAAAATCAAGGAAACACCTTGCGGATCGAACAACTTCCTCAGTTTTTGACCGAAAGTCATGAAATTTGGTACACACATTGGTCTTGATGGGAAGATGTGCAAGACATATTTTTCGGATGAGTCGGAATCTGCGTTGCCATGGTAACGGCATATTTATGGCAGAAAATCAAGGAAACACATTGCGGATTGAACTACTTCCTCAGTTTTTGACCGAAAGTCATGAAATTTGGTACACACATTGGTCTTGGTGGGAAGATGTGCAAGACATATTTTTCGGATGAGTCTGAATCTGCGTTGCCATGGTAACGGCATATTTATGGCAGAAAATCAAGGAAACACCTTGCGGATCGAACTACTTCCTCAGTTTTTGACCGAAAGTCATGAAATTTGGTACACACATTGGTCTTACTGGGAAGATATGTACAACATATTTTTTTGATGTGTCGGAAGCTGCGTTGCCATGGCAACGGCATATCTATGGCAGTAAAGCAGGGAAAAATCTTGCGGATCGAACTACTTCCTCAGTTTTCGACCAAAAGTCATAAAAGGCTGTTGTCACGTGGCGGGGGTATTAATCATCATCTTCAGTGATATTTCTAGTTATGTATGTTCTTATCTATTTTTGTTATGAGTTTATTTTCATGATTTTGTTGGCTATTATTGTTACTTACTATTGCTATCAGGGCCTCATGGAAGACCACCAATATTGGTGATAATGAGTCACCCTGTATAAATATCAGAAATAAATAAATAAATAAATAGACTTTAGTTTTACACGTACTGATGTACGGTAAGTCATAATATGCATACACACTAAATGAGAGGGGACTTATATCATGATTAGGCTCAAACAACGTACGTCATCATACGATGGAATTTAACTGTTAGATTTTACCGCTCCACAATCATTCACATTAAAAAAAAAAAATACCGGAAAAAAGGGTCTAAGTTTGTCCAAATATCGTACTTACCACGCATGCATGCACCCACGTACAAACGTACAGTTTCAGACCAACGTGACAGGACCAGACCACCACATATCTCGTATCATAAACAGGCGCTAATGCACTTTCGTACATGCACATATGCGCATTGTGTATCCTACCCCTACCCCTACCCCTACTCCTTACCCTAGGGCGGCCAAGCCTAGGGTTAGGGTTAGGCCTTAGGGGTAGAGGTAGGGTAGGGTAGTGTACCTAATGTGCATTATACGAAAGTGCATTAGCGCCTCATAAACGTGCGCACACGTTGCATTGCTTCCAATTCCGGTTCCATATCCATAGATTGCTTCGCGATCACACGTCGAGGATTTCTATGGGCGCGCACACAATGACTATTCGATCAGTACACGAGTGGTGAAATACATGTATATGCCTGTTTAATTTCGCTGACCCAAAAAAGGGCGAAAGGACTGGGAACTTCGAAGCCTTATTCGGGGCCTGCCAAAGAAAGTTATGAATTGTAAAAAACCTTTAAATAATACGACCAAAATACCACAAACAACCCACCTCATGACAATCTGGGAACAATTTGACTACTTTAAAAAAAAAAAACCCAGCTCGATTGAGTGGAAAATCACAGAGAAAAGCGCTTTCAAACAAACGGACGGACAGACTGACACACATTAGTCAAATTATAGTAAGGAATTATTAGTAAGGATACTGACTGGCCTTGAGGGGGACATCAAATATGTTGCCCGCAACAGAATTGCCTCGAGTCGAAGACGAGGGCAATATGGTTCTTTTAAGGGCAACATTTTCGATGTCCCCCTCAAGGCCAGTCAGTATTATATAAATGTTCTCTGTAATTGTAATTATTACCTATAGCGGCACTTTAGCGGCGCATTAAAAATGCATATTTTTGTCCATTTGGTTTGCGCGTGCAATATGAGAGCATAAACTTGCGTGCAATATTATGCCATATTTGTCTGGTCTGTTTGCGTGAGTGCAAATAATGCAACACGTACACACACATACGCACATGACGTCTTAAAGGTGGGTCTGAGCCAAAAGTCCTGTCAACGCGACGGGACGGAATTCAATAGGATTTCTTTTCCTTACAAGAAAATAAGAAATGCTACCTGCTGCATACCTTTACTTATATAATAAGTTTACACTGAAGAACAATTCCACTACAAACACAAGAATGATCGTAATTCCGTTTCCATGGTAACAACATTTTTTGTTAGCGCGACGGGACGGAACGATAGAATGGTGAAATTTTGTAAGACAGACTCAAAGTAAAATTCTATCGAAGTTAAAATTGAAGACTAGCTACGTATCCTGATTTTTTATTAGTATGATAGAGCACATGACATTCAACCATGAAACTAAGATTTTGGCCCAATCAATTTTGTTAAATTTGAAAATTGATGAATGGGTGTCACGCAACGGGACGGAATGCGACGGGACGGAAACTTTTGCACCATGTACAAAATGAATGGGGATTTAAAATTTTGTTTAAATTATTGTCCAACTGTACTTTTTTCTTTTAAACTATGGTAGAACTACAATGTTAAGGCACAGGGAAGTGACAAGCTTTATTGTTAATTCAAATTAAAGAGATAAAATTACTAGAGAGGATGGACACTTTTGCACCATGTACAAAAACAAATTTTTTGATATCAGGAAATAGTTCTTTTCTCTAAAAAAATGTGGTAGAACTACATTGTTCAGGTAAGAAAACTTTTAATCTCTATTGCTTATTCAAATTAAATGAATAAAAACTTGCTCGGGTTAAAAAAAGTATACTTACATCAAATGACATACATGGGACTGTACTTTCCATGCAAAATTCCGTCCCGTCGCGCCTAAAATCCCTTAAATACCCACTAAATGCGACGGGACGGAAAAAAAAGGAACACATCACAATTCTTCTCGAAATATAAGGGAATCAATTTTAATGGTACAGAAGTGATGGTACGATAGTTCATTGATACTTTATAAGACCTCAGTCTATAAACTCCACTTTATCCTACAAAAAAATAAAAGGGGGTGTCAAAGTGCCCCAAAATACAATTTTGCACCAAAAAGTTCAAATTTTAACCCAATTATAACAGAATATTGCCAGAACTGGCATTGGGCATTGAATAATATTGCATATACCGGTAGTATTCCAACTCCAAACTTTATTTTTGAAATGTCCTTTCACTTTTTTTTAAATTGCCTTTTCTAGTAATTCCGTCCCGTCGCGCTATGAGGGCGCTCTTTTCCAGTTTAAAGGTTATTTTAAAAAAAACGGAATCATGAAGAGACATGTACATTTTCATAAACTACAGATTCTCAGCTTTCATGTGATATACAAGGGCAGACACAAATCTTAAATTGAAAATTTAGGGTTTATGTTGACTACTTTTGGCTCAGACCTTCTAGGTTAAGAGCTACTGTCTGAGAGAATTTGGAAGATGGCGGTCGGCGGATTTCTTTGATATTTTGAAGTTGTGATATATACAGGGTATATCCTACGAAAATGTTAAAATCTTCTGTTCATAATTCCATTCATAGTTATCCCTACCCCTTAAAATAGCCCTTTTTGGTACCTATCAAGGACATGAATTTTGAAATTTAGTGCAATATTCATTCAGAGTAAAAATGCAATTAGGATTATACCATTCAAAAGAAACTTATATGATTGCTTCTTCTATCCTTCTTCTAACAATTTGTATAGAGAATATTTAAAATAAAGTGTTGGATTATTCCATTATTACTATAGGGGTGATGCCAATTTTCCCATATTTAAGAAAATTGAAAAAAGCCCATTTTGGGTCATTTATGAAGTGGTGACTCTCAAATGGCCCAAGTTTTTAGAAGTTGATTTTGCCACTGGAGGTGGACTAAACCTAGGTAAATCCATTCCAGGTCTCAAATTTGTCCCAAGCCGATTGAAATAGGTCATTCCAGCTAAAAGCTGGTACATTTCTTGTAAATTTATGAATATTCTACTGAAAAACAATCGAACTATTGAGTATTGTAAAAAAGTCATAGTCGGAAAGGATATTTATGTTATTTTTTCACATTTGCTCACATTTGTACATGTAAACATAGAATACTCAATGGACGACTCCAAGGTAAAAATGGTCCCATGTAGACCCTATAGTTGTATACCATATGAATTTTCATTCAAAGTAAAAATGTATTTATGATTATGCCACTCAAACGACACTTGCAGGACTTTTCCTTCCATTCTTAAGATCTGTATTGAAAATAGATTGTTGGATCATTCCATTTTTGTCTCGCCCACCGGAGGTGAAGGCGAGACTAAGGGATCCAAATGTCGTCCGTCCGTCGTCCGTCGTCCGTCCGTCCGTCCGTCACAAATGTTATGACAGATAACTTTGCAACCGTCACTCACTTTTCAACCAAACTTGGGTTGTAGATGCACTGAGGGGACCTGCATGTTATGGTGCCGTTGGAGGTCACATGATAAGGTCAAAGGTCATTTCAGGTCAAACGTTAAAGTTTACCTGCAAGACTCTCTTATGACAGATAACTTTGCAACCGTCACTCACTTTTCAACCAAACTTGGGTTGTAGATGCAATAAGGGGACCTGCATGTTATGGTGCCGTTGGAGGTCACATGATAAGGTCAAAGGTCATACGTTAAAGTTTACCTGCAAGACCTTCTTATGACAGATAACTTTGCAACCATCACTCACTTTTCAACCAAACTTGGGTTGTAGATGCACTGAGGGGGACCTGCATGTTATGGTGCCGTTGGAGGTCACATGATAGGGTCAAAGGTCATTTGAGGTCAAACATTATAGTTTACCTCCATGACATAACTCTGTAAACGTCACTTTCCAAACAGTAATGTAGATATATGCAAGCATAACTTATGCAGATTTATGCACTTGGGGGACCTGTTGCATGGCAACAGAGATCACGATATTTCTAGTTATCGCATGTGGGCGAGACACATTATCGCTAATGCCTTGTTTAACAATGTTCTCATCCTTCTGAGCTTGCCAAACGAAAGTTTTGCATTGGTCTTAAACGCATGCACAGCCGTTTTATGCGCCTGTACAATGTACTACACATCTTTAGTACGGCAGTTACTATGTTCCCCTCGTACATAGCGACCGGTGAACGCTTTTGTTTTGTTTATTTCACTTTCGATTTTTGTTTTACTTCGCTTGACATAGTACGGTAGTACTGACTTAGATTTGGCTGAATTCGAGTAACATATATAGAGAGATGAAAAGTGACCGTGATTCCGAGTTGGAGGACTTTTTTGAGCCATGCAGATACGAACTCTGATTTATCAGATGATTTATCAGATCCTGAAGGCAAAGAAGCTCGAGTGGCAAGGGGAATTCGACCATAATATATGTTTGAACTCCTCGCATAATACGCGCCGGGGCCTGGTAAAGGGGCCGTAGGTGAAGTAACGCGTTGGAGCTCCCTGGAGTTACGGGTGAAGTAGACAGAAAATTCTGTCTCTCGTTCGTTAGCTCTTCACTTAGCTAACAAATGAGAGACAGAATTTTCCGTCTACGGGTGAAGCTGCTGCAGCTGCTGGAGATGAAAACAGATTGGAAGACTTGACTCCAAGTCTGATCGTTGGAATAGCTGAATCTTTTAGCCAGCTTATCCTTTTCTTCATGCCAAATTCGGAATACAGGCCAGGATCCTCAAAATCATCTTTGCCAAAGTGATCACTGGAGATTGTACTCCACTCACTTGGCCGGCCCTTGCCACTCTGCCCGCGTGAGCTTACCTTTGCGACCCACAATTTCCGTAGATTTTCATCTTTAGGAAAAAGATGTAGGCTTACATCATCTTTAGGGGTCTTGCTACAGCCCGCAACTATACACCGATTCGGCATTATTGATGAAACTGTGTCCCCAAATCAATGTTTTTGCGAGGAATTAAACACGAAAATATGCAATGCAAATGGTCGATGCGTGAATATCATGCTCGCGCTCGGCACCAGCGGGCATGCACGGTATACAGGTGGGTGGAATATTTTCCTTTACTTTTCGTACGTCACAGATCACATGATCACGA
The DNA here is from genome assembly GCA_025617745.1 of Heliocidaris erythrogramma. Taxonomy (NCBI): domain Eukaryota; kingdom Metazoa; phylum Echinodermata; class Echinoidea; order Camarodonta; family Echinometridae; genus Heliocidaris; species Heliocidaris erythrogramma. The sequence continues at coordinate 30,467,955 of CM046858.1, read as the reverse complement.
TGTCGCTTCGATGGTGTTTTTTAGGGGCGGAGCTTATGACTGTAAATCAGCTAAAATGTACTTTTCAAATGATTATGAAATACGACTGAATGCATAAAAGAGTGTGATAGATATTTTTTGGCTCCTGATGACTCCTTCCTACGAAAAATGGGCAATTAATTTTCTATTTTAGTAACCCTTTAACTGTTCACCCAGGTCCTTGACCAGACAAGGTCCCTTACCCCATTAAGTACATTTTGACACAACTGTTTGTTATTTATTATTATGTAATCTGAAAGTATATATAGCACCGTCTCTGTTTAAAAAATCAGGCTGATGATGGAGTATGACTCCGAAACATGTTCCGTTTTAAAACTTATGTCTTCTTTGTCGTTTTTATTTTTAAGTTACTATCGTGTCGTTCTTTTGGAAATAAAACTCTGCTAGATTAATTTGTTATACACAGATCTTATTTCAGGGATTAACACCATGTTCTTCTCCAACATACAGTATTTAATTTGCTGGCAGTCGTAATTACCTGAGGAATTTGAACCAACTTTTTGTCCGGTGTCAATGCAAGAGTAATGGCTTCTTCTTTTATCTCAGCATTGCAAAGTGGAATATATTCTTCTGATCCTCTCTTGCCACGAGACTGGGGTTTTCTCCTCAGGGATCTTTTTCTGAAAAAAATCAAGAATTTATTTGTATTTGTGGTTCTTTTTAAAATTATTGACAAAAATATACCAGATGCATGAGCAGTGTATTTCCATTTGTTTGTTTAAAGCAGACATTTTACAAATTTGTTTACTACTATATTTAAATTGATACATGTACCACAGTTAAAGCTCCAAATCACTGTTATTCCATAGATATTACTGTTTGAAAAAGAAATTCAACCTGTGATTTGTGTGTGTATTGCCTTTTAACAGTCCTGTTCAGTAATGATAGAATCACTATAAAAGAAATCATCACCAGGGCCACACAAATTTGTTGTCCTTGGTATCTGGAGCAAAATTTTAGAGATTAATGTGCCCCAGGTCCTTGTTAATAGTATTTTACATTTTTGGTCTGGGATGAAATTTGTGGGGCCCTTATATGCTGGCGGCTTTTCACATTGGTTGCAACTTTATGATAAATGAAACTGTTTAAAAATGGAATGTTCTTATCCAGTTACTTTCTAGAAACAATCGATGGTGAGAATGCCTACCGTTTGGAATTTTTCTGGATGAACTCTTCAAGCAATTTCTGCCTTTCTTCCGGAGACTGCCGGAGCTGTTCTCTTTTGATATCCTGGATGATGCTATCCCCAGCTTTCCTTCTCTTTCTTCTCCTCCTGGAATCACTGCCATAAGAGCTGTAATAACGTCCCCTCCCGGAATAACTTCCACTGCTACCAGAAGATCCATAGTAGCGTCTTCCCCCGGAATTACTGCCGCTGCTTTCAGAAGAGTCATAATAACGGTTCAGCCATCCCGCACTACTGCTGCCGCCACTGCTTCCGCTCCCGCTTCCACTACTACTGCCCTGGTTATAATATCTGCGGTAGTTATAGATACTATTATGGCTCCCTTTTTTAGTTTCTTGTCCCTTCTTATTATAGTCTCCAGCATCTCCATCATTGGCAGAATTTTCTGGTGGTGAAATAAAGTAAAATCCCTACAGAATTCAATAAAATGAAATGATATGCCAAACTATGCCAAACTAATGCTATAGACATTGATGTTATGATTAGGTGAGTAATAAGGATAGAAAAGGTGAGGAGATTGATCTGATCAGACCCAGTAGCTGAATATTTAGTCTCATTTGAGCATGCCATCGCTGGTTTTCGTGGTATTTTGTATTGTGAGCATTATTCATATATCATCTATATTTCTAGTATAAGCAACCAATATGTGTACTGCAAGATGAACAAGATGCCCTTTATGGAAAAAACATTTCTCTCAAGATGCATTTTCTTTACCAAATCTGAACCAAGATCAAAAACCCCTTTTTCAACCGCAAGTCCAAAAGTAGTATAAATGTATAAATGTTATCCTGTATCTGCCTGTAGTTGCTTGAAGAATAATGTAACATTTGGTGATCCAATTGTCTGGCAACAATTTATCCAGGCTAAATAGGCCAGTTTCGGCGATGCAAGCGCGATGATGTAATGCCTGGTAATAGTAACCAGGTTGGCCAAGCTTTGACATATCGCCATATTGGATTTGTGCTTTTGGTATTGCTCCGCCCCAATTTCCGTTACCTCGTATGTTTATTTCATCCGTATTTTCACTATTAGTCTACGATTACCTTGCTCAACTTTTGATTTTGTTTTGATGGCTTCCTTACTGTCTTTTGATAAGTTTAGTGTGAAGAATTTACAAGATTTTCTTCGAGAAAGAGGAGATTATACCGTAGGATACAACAAGCAGAGACTTGTTATCTATAATCCACCCTGTTTTGAGAGTGCCTGAATGGGAGGGAAAGTTCTTTTTAATATACTTTTTCTCAGGATTTTATAGGGTTCATAACAAAAGAAATAAGAGATTTAAAAGTTAGTTACAATATTCTCCAAACGCATTTTGCGGTACTTCGCTTTCGTCAATATTGGCTTCATTTTCTGGTACCACGCCATCGACCTTGGGCGCAAGTTTCGCTTCTGTGGCTGGGGTGCTATCGACTGTCTATTGCGTGGACTTGGGCAGACGGCTGTAGCAGCCAGTCGCTGCTCAAGCTCCGTTGCTGCAGCAGACAGTGGATGTGGGTGCTCGGGTACCGGGTAGGCCCTGCTACGCAGACAAAATGTTTTGAACAGATGTATGTAGATTTTTTAATGTTATCCACTCCGAAGTCTTTCCTTCCGCATACTTTCAACCAAATTTTGTATTTGTCCATCATTGTTTTCTGTTTTGGAAGGGGGATGAAAAAAAAACCCTTGCATGTATGTGGACGTTGCCGTTGGTCATAGCGGGTGTCGCTGTTACACGTACCATAACAGCAGTGTTTTCCCATTTTCTAACCTTTGTTTGAACCGTTTATTAGTAGCCTATGCTCAAAATATTGAATAGTATGTCGAAAAAGATATCCAAACTTTTATTGAATAATCTGTTCAAATAATAATGCAACAAACAGTTCAATAGCAAACAAATGGTAGTAGTTGCACAGTGAAACACGATGTACAAAAGCAGCTTCGCACGCCGGTCACCGCTGTTTGTCCAACCCTTCGATTACGTAATCGGGTTTAAAGGTCTGTGCATACATTACGAAACTGGCCTACTGAACATATATTATGATTCAAACATGTGAAAACCAAACGCAGAGTTAGTTGCTCCTTGCCTGTATTGTCTGTGTTCCTTACGGGGTTGTTTGCTTCCAAGAAAGCATCCAACTTCTCCTGTTCCAGTGGGTCCAGTTCTACGTTGTCTGCAGAGTTAATACGATAGGCAGATGATGCAAGTAGCTCTACCTCATCAGGGGTAGAGAAGAATCCCCCATACTGGGCCAGAATGGAGTCCCTCTGGTCATCATTGAATTGAATCAGGCAGGCTGTGTCAAGGTCTTTGCTGTTGTGCAGTAGGTCAGGGTTTTGCTCCAGCATCCGTACGATCTGGGACAAAAACATTGATTACTGTAAAGCCAGAAACTTGTGTGAATTGTTGACTATGTACACCCAAACATTGGTCAAAATGTCATTCATTTTCAGGAATTTTCTTTTTAAGTCGCTTTGTTCAAAATAGGGGCTAGGATGAGATCCCTCTGGAAATGAAAACATTATATAACTTTATTGGAATATGCTTTCTTATTATATCTGTTATATATATGTTTACCTTTTAGAATTAGAATAGATTTTAAAATATTCTTTTCACCAACACACTGTTAAACCTTAAAAATCCTTTGCAGTACTACACAAACAGCTCAGTGGTCTCATAACCAGGTAGTAGCTCCAGGTTTGAAACCATGCAGTCGTGCCCTGTGGTAAGGCATTAATACTGGGGGGGGGGGGGGCCTAGGAGGCCCCCTCAGACAAATTTCGCCGTGCATTTCATACCACGCACCGTTCTGACTATTTTCTTTCAAGTCTTGAGCATCTTTTGACATCAAGTTTTTAAAAACCGGTCAAACTGTTACCAAGTCACATGACTTTTTATGACCTCATGTCAGCCCGAAAAAGGAAAATTTCTAAGTTTTGTGTACAAAACAAATGGGGAAACTAAATTTCCTGTTCCTCCTTAATCACTTCTGATTTCTTCTTTATGCTGTAATTATCATCTGTTCTAACTGAATATTGGTTCTTCTAACACTCTGAAACAGCAGACTTAAAAAAACAATAAGACAGTTTAATTTGGAAAAAAATCGGAAAACAGATTACATGAAATTTGAAATTACTTTCAAAACTTTTTCCTGTGTAATAATGTTTTCAAGATTTCGAAAGAACTTCTTGCATTAAAATCTTATCTCCAAGGCCTTCCTTTACTTGATAGTTGATTATAAATCGAAATGTATATTTATGATTATAATTTGCATAAATTATAATATTAAATGGTAATTAAGATTTGCATAAAAATAACCGTGGATTTTGGTTCTTTATGCGATTCTTAAATTCTGTGCATAATTTTGTGGCGATCGTCATGTCGCGGCAGAGATCTTCTTCTCATACATGTATGATAATTATCCTGTCTAAGGGCATTGGCATCCTACCTCATCACTCTCCAGTATGGTCTGTATCTGATCATCTGTCAGCGTAAGCCTTGGCTGACTGTCATCCTTTGGGCAAAAGACGTCACAGAACTTATCCTGGAAGAAATTGCCTCTTCCAAAGTTGGTCCGTTCACTCTGTTCCTCCATGGCCCCCACAGGTCCCCTTCCATTGCAGATTGACAGAACCAGCACGAGGATGATTCCAAAATCCTTGCCCTTCATCGCAGCCTCCTCCCCTCCACTCCTTTAACTCGCTCTCAAACTCTCTTTAACCGTTCAATTAGCTCTTCAGAACTTCTTGTTTCAATAAGTAATTACCGTATAAATCATGCATTGTTACCAGTGCGTCTCCGTCCTGGAAACGCACAAAAAAAGAGAATTTGTATAATTCTCTTGCTACGATATGGTACTGTCTCACCAACACAATCAAACAAACTGAAGCCACAGGCTGAAGTGGAAGAAGTGAACATAAATAGATAACAACAACTGAACAAGCACAGATAGACTTGCCTATCAGTATATTTATGACTACTCATAGAATTTGATTGATTTTTTTTTGGAAGGGGATGCTTTAGAGATTGATTTTTGCCACTTTTCCTGCAAGGTGCCTAAGCAATGACCTTGAGGATTCTAGTCAGAGTGCAATACCTTGATAATCCAACAATCTCTCTTGTCCTGCACCCTTTAACAATTGTTTGTGCAAGCTGGGAACATCCGGTGGAGAGTCTTATTTCTAAAGGATCTATACTTGGATAAGATGTAGGTAACAGAGCTAGGACGGTAGGCAGATAGCTTCAGTAAAAGAAGAGACAGAAGTGGAAAGAAAAGAGAGAGAGAGAGAGGGAGGGGGTAGGGTGAAAGAGAACAACATATTGATAAAACCATAAGTTAAACTTTAAGTTTGATGGCCATTTGTAAGTTGTTTTAAACTGATACCAAAGTGGAAGGTTTTATCATATAAATTTGAAATGAATTACGTCAGATTAGCACCATTTTGTGTGAACATCTGTGTGACCCCTGCCATTCAAGGCCTTTTAAATAGTTTCTCCCAACAAAATCAATACAAGTGTATTTTTCTGGTTACAACTACAGTATGTATGTGAACAGGAATAGATTACAGTGAAAGGGATGTCCAGATAAGATACCTTTTTCCCGCAGGATCTCAGCTATTTTACTTATATGTGACTAGTTTGTGTCTTAATTCCTATTGGTTGATGGGTGTAATGTCCAAATAATTTCAAGGTGATTGAAGTTCAAATTGTGATTTGATCCTTACATTTGAGCAAGATGTCCTTTCTTCAGTTCCCATCCAATCTGTATTTCTATTTCTAAAAGTGGACTTTACATACCGGCTTGGCTGTTAGAGTCAAGACCATATTTGACCTCAGTTACACTCGTGTAAACATTCAAGGATTATATTGGACCAAACAAGTCAAATGTTAAGGTCCGTAAGACCAAGTAGTCTGCGGCTTCACAAAACAAACATTTAGTCCACTTGGAAGTTCATAATACAATGTTGATGTAGAAGCTGTACCCTATCTTGGAAAGATATTTATTAATCACAAGTCCTCCAATCAATTGCAAATTTACAATCACCTGTTGCGATTAATATCAAACTCAAGTTATGTTGTGATGAATTTGCATGAACAACATTTCATGGGACAATACTTAGCACATTTCTGTCACTCTATAATGCATGGCACCCCTCCTATTACATGTAGATAATGTATGTGCACCACTGGGAATATCCATAAAAAAGCTGTGAACAAATTAAACACAACAGAGGTGTGTACAACACAATTACTTCCTCTTCTTTGGGTATTCTAATTGATTTTTATTTCATTTCTCACGTATGAAACACCCATCTCAAAAAAGACTGATAATTTTTCTGATTGCATGTTGAATATCTGCATTTTCTTAAAAGCATAGGAAGGAAATATGAATGGATTACAAAATATGTTCTAATGTTTATATCATCTTTGATTTTCATTTGATTGAGACTGATCAATGTAAAAAGTTAACTTTGCCAAAAAACAGGAAAGCACTGTAAAGAAAAAAAAAATCAGACACGGTTTCATCCAAGTGCAGTAAATGGGTAGCTGGTAGGACAGAGTGTTGTAAGCCTCATGATTGTGTCCATAGAAAGTGTGAATGGCAAAATGATTAAATGAATGAGTGAGTGAATGGATAAATGATTGAAAGAAGTAAAGAAGGAATCTATGAAAGAATGAATGATTAAATGAAAGAAATATTTTTTTTTTTAACTACAAGTTCATGTAATAAATATTAATGTGAAACATCTTTACAAGTTAATGGATATAAATGCTCTAATAATAATAATATGTCTTGTTTACCCAGGGTAGCCTCATCAGTATTATATACTGTTCTCCCTGAGGGCCCTGCAATCATATTATTACCCCGGCTTTAGCCAAGCTACCATGATAAGGTGCTCAAGCATTCAAGGAATTTCTTCCTACCGGGTACCCAATTACGTCACCTGGACCTTAGTGTCGTGGCAGGGAATCGAACCCCGTACCTTGTGATCTGCAGTCCGGTGACTTATCCACTAGACCACAACACCTCTAGAAGATCCTATTATTACTATACTGTTATGGCAGCCTGTATAGAAAGACCACATGCTCCATATCACATTTTTATTTCCCTTGAACATTTTTTCTCATTGAAACATGTACCAAGAAAAACTTGTACATAAAAACCACCTGCCTATGAAAACCACTCCTCTTGTCTCACATCAATGGTTTTGTGTACAGGTTTCATTGTATAATACAGTATTGCAGTATTGCTATCTAGTGGTGTCCTATTACCAAAGATTTGTGTTTCAAATGTATACTATATTGTGATCAATTTTGGTAATAAAGTTCATTCATTCATTCAATCATTCAAGTCATGTCCATAATCTCAATCTGAACTTGACTATCATCTATGATCTCTATCTACCTTGCAGAGTAAGACAAAGCCTGAATCCCCATCCACTGACAGCCAGCACCATCAGCCTCTATTTGCCAGGTCCCGCTCCAAAAGTGGTGGTAGCACCCTATCCAGTCCCAGTGCAGGGGGCCAGAGCGCCTGCAAGGGGCGCATCAAGGCTGGTAAGAAGGGTAGTAAGGTGCCCCAGATCAAGCGAAGTGGTTCAGAACCCAACCTGTATCTGCAGAAGCAGTTGGAAGCTGAGGATGTGCTGGAGATGCAGTCTGAAGCAGGTGAGTTTGTCCGCCTCAGACCTTTGACATATGCCCCGGTGACAATTTCTCTGCGGTCAATTGAATACACAAACCATTTCCCTAACTTCAACCCTAGACCAAACACTGCACTTAACCCTAAACCCCAAACTTTACCTAATTGCAACCAATTGCAACCCTATCCCTAACCCTATATAAAAGAAGCACCAGAGCAATTATCATCAGAGCAACTCTCATAGCACCTGGACCAAACATCATACCTGACCCTTAACCCAGGGGCGGATCCAGGATTGAGTAAAAGAGGGGGCACAAAAATGAAAGTTTGTCAAAAGGTAGACCCGTATTTTTTTGGTCTCGCCAGCTTCTCGAAAACTCGCTCGGGGGGTGGGGGTGGGGGGGGGGGGGGGGGGGGGGGGTTCGGCGACAAAAAAAAAAAAATTCGCCAAACCTTCAAAATTCCCTCAGCAGGGGTTGTGGGGGTCCAGTTCCCCTCCATAATTCCCTGACAAGCAAAAAAAAAAAAAAAAAAGACTTCATTCTAAAAGGGGGGCACAATCAAGAAAATGGTGGATCGTCTATGGTCAAAATGCATACTTCTCTTCCAAAAGGGGGGGCACGGGCCGGAAGTGCCCCCCCTGGATCCGCCAATGCCTTAACCCTAACCCAGTACGGTACCTAACATAAAACCAAATCGCCACCCTTACCCTAGCCTCATGTCATTGACGATATAAAGCCTAGAGCAAATATTGGATCACCTTTTGTCATATTGCTACATTTTCCCCATGTGCTGCCTGACTCAGGATTTTGCACACTATTTGAAAATCTAGGGCCCGAATTCACAAAGGAGGTTTGGTTTAAACCATGGTTTAAAACCCCTCCTAGGTTTTTTAAGCATGGAATCTGATCCAATCATATACAGTAAACCTCGCCTAAGTCGATCATGACGGGACTTAGTGAAATGCGTCGACATAGGCGATTTTCGACTTGTGCAGAAGTCGAAGAAAATCTGACTTACGCGTGTATATATAACACGGGGATGGCGCGGAGCAGACTTTGGCCGGCGGCCTGGCGGTTATATCGATTGGGAGTTCTCATCACGTAATGTATCATGATTTATATTGTGCCTTTCATGTACCCAGTATATTACTTCACACTCCTGTTACAAGTTGGACAATAAAAAATAAACCAGACTCATCCACTGATTAATTTCAATGTATTAAATCCTCTCTTACATCCCTTTATACGTACATGGCTGTGAGTGCAATAAAACTGCATGCAGTGCATGCATGAACGGCGTCCGTCCAGCCAGCCGGCCGTGCAAATATCTCTGACGCGTGACATTTTGTTCTTCACATGAGAGCGCGAGAGAGGACGCGGAGATCGCGCCAGCAAGTCGGAGAATTTTTAGCTCACCTGAGCCTAAGGCTCGAGTGAGCTATTGCGATGGAAATTTGTCCGTCGTCCGTCGTGCGTCGTGCGTCGTCCGTTAACTTTTTACATTTTCATCTTCTTCTCCAAAACCCATGATCGGAATTCAACCAAACTTGGTAGGAATCATCCTTAGGGGTAGGGGACCCAAAGTTGCTAAAATGGTACATGTGGCCCCCAGGGGGGCCCAGGGGGAGGGCCCCCAATTGTAAAAGCTATGTAAATTTCAAACATCTTCTTCTCCAGAACCAGGTATAGCTCAGACTTGGTATTGTGTATGGAGATACCTCTATAGATGAAGAATGAATGTTGTTCATGAAATTTCTCTGAGTGGCCCTATAGGGGCCCTGTGGGGGTAACATACTGGAGGGGGGGGGGCGCTGCCAGGCAAAATGTACATTCTGATCTTCTCCAAAACACATGATCGGAATTCAACCAAACTTGGTAGGAATCATCCTTAGGGTTAGGGGATCCAAAGTTGCTAAAATGGTACATGTGGCCCCCAGGGGGGCCCAGGGGGAGGGCCCCCAAGTGTAAAAGCTATGTAAATTTCAAACATCTTCTTCTCCAGAACCAGGAATAGCTCAGACTTGGTATTGTGTATGGAGATACCTCTATAGACGAAAAATGAAAGTTGTTCATGAATTTTTTCTGGGTGGCCCTACATGTATAGGGGGTCTGTGGGGGTAACATACTTGAGGGGGGGTTGGGGCAAGTTGTCTGCCATCCATAAACTTTTTACATTTTCAGCTTCTTCTCCAAAACACATGATTGGAATTTAACCGAACTAGGTAGGAAGCTCAGACTTGGTATTGTGTATAGAGATACCTCTATAGATGAAGAATGAAAGTTGTTACTGAAATTTTGCTGGGTGGCCTTATAGGGGCCCCTGCACCAGATGTGAATTGATCCACCTCAGGTGAGCGTCGTGCCCCCTGGGGCTCTTGTTGTAAACAAAATCGGTGTGTGGCAGTTTTGACAATGTTTGATTTCACATCGGCGTCTAGTTCGACTTGTAGACGTGTAAATTTAATGTTTTTTATGGTATTGTTCTGAGAATTTGATCGATATAGGCGAGTATTCGACCTACAAAAATCGACTTGTACAAAGGATTAACACACGTAAGTCTATGAGGATAAATTGGGACTTTTTATTTTCATCGACTTGAGCGACTATTCGACACATGCGACGTCGACTTAAGCGAGGTTCACTGTATTTTCTTTGAGCGCGTGCATGGGCAATGTACGCTTATTTACGCTTATTTTAGTATGCTTACGGAGGTTTAAACCTTACCCATGGGTTAAACCTCCTTTGTGAATTTGGGCTTAGAGGTCTTGTGATTTTCATGGCCCTAGTAGATCGGGCAGTTTAGAAGATGCTCCATTGTTTTGAGTAAAGTCTGTCAAGAGTAAATACTCTAGTATACAATTGTTTGGAATTGATTGTGCACAGCAAGATGACAAAGAAAACATTTTTCTTGGGAAAAATAATATTTTAAAGTTCTTTGTACCTCGATCTAGCTTGAAGGAGACTAATAATGCTGAAAAATATCTGATTTATGCACTGGTGTAGTTACGAACTTGAATGGAATCACCTTTTGTCATGTGTTGGGAAGCTCCCCTCCCTTCCTCCATATACACAGATGAGTAGTACATAATTAATTGCCAAAGGAAGGATCGTATACCCTATTATATACATTATAAATTTTTTCTCATTTATATGTATGCATATATAGATTGCAGTACTCCCACAAAGCAGCGCCGAGGATCTGCTGGATCCCAGGCTAACAGTAGCAAGCATTCTCGCCTTGTATCCCTGGGCTCCAGCAGGATCTCGTCTCCTGGTTGTGGATCCTCCAAGCTCCCTATCAAGCATAGCACCTCCACCCAGAATCTTAGCATGAATGGCTCCTCAAAGAGTTCTTCAAGCGCTTGCTCTACCGCTTCCGCTGCTGCCAAGCGATCCACGAGCCCTGCTCCTACCAAACGCGGTACCAGCCCAGGCAGAACCAACAAACGTGGCACAAGTCCAGGCCCCTCTAAACGTGGCACCAGCCCATGTCCAACAAAGCGAGGCACCAGCCCTGGCCCCATAGGCAAGAATCGAGCTGTCAGCCCAGGTAGGACACCACGCAACAAGTTAGTATTGTCACCAACTACAGGGATCAAGATGCCTGCTAGCACCGTCAGCAATGCCAACAACAGCAACAGCGATGAGTGCACAGGGAAGCTTAGCAAAATGGCCAAGATGTATCGCAACCTGCACAAGAAGGAACTCAAAAACAATGAAGATAATGCCAACAACAACAACAGCAATGGAACTATGGACAACAGTACCCTTAATTATGATGCCGATGATAGTTTGTTAGGCCATTGTAATGATGAGGAATTTAGTGCTTCAAGCTTATCTCGTACAGAAGTGGGGGCATCTTCTTTAAGCCTTTCTGGTATGCAGTGTCCGGACAGACTCAAAGGCAGCAGAACTCCAGGACAAACTACACTGTGAACTGCCAGTATGAAAGCTGCCCAAACAAAGTGTATCTGTGAGACTAGAATCATAATCCATAGGTCCATGCTAGCTGTGTAGAAATTTGTTATACATGTAGTTGCTTGGTGCAATAGAACAGATAATGTTATACTCTTATCCTTTTAGCACCTACTGAGCCTGCATTCCCCTTTCCTCTTTTCCATGAATTATCCCAAACCACATTTAGTAATGCTCAAAGCTTGCTACTTGTAAATTGCTCTATTGACCATTTCTTCTGACTTGTTTAATATTGATCAGTGACAATGTGCCAAATCTGCAGGTGCTAATGGGTTAAAAGTTATAAGATATGTCTATAGTCAGTGTATTGGAATTCAGAATGTTGGATGAGGCTTCATCTTAATTACAATTGTGATGGAAGAAAGAGAAAAATGCTCTGGCCAGTCAGTACATTTGCCGGTTACATGTCGTTTTTCCGAAGGTTCGTATTTCCGAAGGTTCTTTTTTCCGAAGGTTCGTTATTCCGAAGGTTCGTTACTCCGAAGGTTCGTTTTTCCGAAATTTCATTTTTCCGAAGGTTCGTTTTTCTGAAAATGAAAAAGGGTTCATAATTCCGAAGGTTCGTATTTCTGAAAATGAAAAAGGGTTCGTATTTCCGAAAATGAAAAATGGTTCGTATTTCCGAAAATGCAAAATGGTTCGTATTTCCGAAAATGAAATAGGGTTCGTATTTCCGAAAATGAAAAAGGGTTCGTATTTCCGAAAATGAAAAAGGGTTCGTATTTCCGAAAATGAAAAAGGGTTCGTATTTCCGAAAATGAAAAAGGGTTGTAAATTCAGAGAATACGGCGTCAATCCGTATTTCGGATAGGGAGGAGGGGAAAGACGGCCAAGTGTAAAGATATTAATTTCGTACTCAATAATCATAACAATGATGATAACAATTATAATAAAATCCAGAGAAACAGCCATTATTATTGTAATTCCTATCAATATTATCATTATTATTATGATTATGATTATGATTATTATTATTATTATTATTATTAATATTATTATCATTATTATCATTATTATCATTGTTCCTATTATAATAACCAATATTTGTGAGCGAGCGTAGAGAGCGAGCGCCTCAGGAATACATGTTTCATTTCTCATAAAATGATATTGCTTCGGTGATTACAAATACATACTGATGTATTAAAGAAAGTGAATGATCGGATTCCGGATTAAATTTGCTACAACGAAATTGGCTTGAAGTTATTTATATAATGTATATAGCGCTTTGGAAAATGAGACACACCAAAGTTCCAAGTAGATCTTTACAAGCAGAACATGGCCACGTAAAGTTTTTGAAAGGGGGAGCTGATGCCTCTTGGCAGAATATCATACTCCCCATTTCTACAATTTGCAAGCGAGCGAAGCGAGTTAGAAAAAACTAAAACCCTTTTTTTATTGTAATGGAAATGCAATTTCGCCATCAAAAGACAAATATAGAGCATGTAATAATGAGCCATGAATAATATTACTTAACCCTACTGCCGAATATGGAATATTTGGGCACTTCATTCGCCCTAATGAAGGGCGTTCCCTGTCTCAAACTATTCCGTTTCTAAATTTTACGCGCTAGTGAGCGAGTAAAAAAAAGGAGATATTGTCTAGACTCTATAGAATAATGATTTTGTTACCAGATAATCCGAACATTTATAACATTGTGAGTACCTTCCCGCCCACAGATAAGGATAGCCGACCATCTCGCTTCCCAAAATAAAAGGATGTTCGGGCACCACGCTGCTGGATTCCAGTGAGCCAAACATTGACACTTTATTATCTTTAAGATGTAATTACTTCGTCAACATTCAACATAAATTGTGATTTAAAAAGTATACTATGAAAAGTGTATACTAAAAATAAGGTGGGGCGTCCTGCATCCCTAGCCCTCAGAGCCATATATTACAGAGTTTGGCCAACTCGGCTCCGTGTAGGTAGCAATATTACAGAGAGTTCATAAAGGAGTCACTGCTATGTTTAATAAATAGCCTGGCAAGTAGCACAACATATTATAACAAGCATATTATTGATACGTATAGGCTATAGGCCAATTATACGATCATGACAAGGGAAATAAAAGAAGTAATAGTAGAATAACCGGTGCAATATCTAAGTCCGGTCACATAACTCCATCCAAAGTCGTCATCGTAATTCTGGGTAGTCCACTTCATAATAACAATTGTAATAATAATAATAACAATAATAACAACAACAATAATATCAATAATAACAATTATAATACTTGATAATATTAGTAATAATAATAAAAATGATAATACAGATAATACTACTACTACTAATAATGATAATAATGATAATTATAATAATAATAATAATACAAATAATACTAGTAATAATAATAAATAAATGAATAGATACCATAAACAACCAAAGCCGAAGAAAGATGGATCATAATAAGATAAGGAAAGAGTCTTATCATCAGGCTGATATGATTATCATAAAAGGAAACAAAAGTAACACCAAACTATAATGCAAAACTATCTTAATCCAAATAGGACTGGAGGGCCAGCGCCCCCCCCCCCCCCACACCGCTGATAATTTTAAAGGGCTTGCCGCGCGACATGATGACTTTTTCTTTAGAGTGTAATGTATTGTATCTTTTGATTCAAAATGTGTGTGTATTCCCAGCTATGGTGTTACGTAACATTTGAAGGTCATATAATTATGTCAATGAAAAATGGTAGGTTCGTATTTATGAGTAAAACCATTAATCATTTGTACAGATTCTAATGAGTTGCTTCATTTTACTGCACAATCTGCGTTTTTAACAGTTACAACCGCTGACCTGAAGTTTGAAATAACTTTTACAAACATAAGAAATTACAAAAAAATAAAAGACATTGTGAGTAAAACAATGTGGAACAAAACATTCTGACCTAAATTAATGTATTTTATCAACCAGTGCCCCGCCTTATAAGGAGTTGAAGCGATTTATTTGAAACAATCGCAAGTTAAAATAAATCGCAACTGTGTACTTAACATAGGCATAGGCATAGGCGTACGAGAAGGGGGGGGCTGCAGCCAACCCCCCCCCCCCCCCCCCGGATTTTGAAAGTGCCGATATTCCGGCGCCCGAATATCCTCCTATTTCAGTCATTATAAGCCGAAATATGTTATTTTTATGATTTTACACAACGGAAAAGCACAATTATTTTTGGTCGCTAGCTTCGCGCGCTCGTAAATTTAAAAAAAGGAAAGTTACTATCATTTTTTTACAACAAAAAGGCCATAGGTGCCGTACCAGGGATCAAACCCCCAACCTTCGCGTTTCCAGTCAAGCGCTGTAAACCGTTCGACAATGACACCTCCACACACGCATACTCACACAGGTATACTTGTGTGTCTTTCCCTTTGTTCTCTCTATTGTTCAAATAGCCACACAAGCAGCAAAAAAAAAAAAGCCACACAAGCCTGACGGAATAAAGGAATCTATTGTGTTTGACTGTCCAATTAGTCACACAAGTTTTTTTTTTTTCCATAATGTTTTTATTAGAGATTTCATTGAAAATACATCAATACACATAAATCAATATAAACAAGCAAGGAAATCTCAACAAAAGTACATACATAAACCAAAACCCAAAGCACACCCACCCCATGAATATTTCCATAATTTGTTATTCTGATCTCATCACAAAAATTTAACTTATTCTTCAAAATGCGATTCTTTTTCCACTTAACTGATAACAAAATACAATTCTTTTCCAGTAAACTTAATTCATGAACAATTCATACATTGACTGAAGAACAAACAAAATTAAATTAAGACACATATATAACAGACGTTAAAATATCTAACCCCCCCCCCCCCCCACACACACGCACGCACACATCTCATCATCATACACACCTACACACACTATAGACACCTGCATACATACACGCACTTACACGCTGACTGCCATCAGTCTTGATGAATTAAAAGATAAATGACTTGACACTGGTTGTACATGTAGTTCAATGCTTTCCCATTTTTGTAGATGTTTACCTAACTTGTTCCTTTTTATAGCTAACTCCTTTTCCTCATCCCTATATTCCAATATTATTTTAAACAAGTTATCTAGTTGGGGAATTGCGCCCTCTGAACGTGACCGAAATATGATATACTTAATTATAAAAATTAGAGTATTGCAGCACTTAATCCTAAATGAATTTCCCATTATACCAACATGAATAGTTTCCCACTGTACGTTTTGTAGTTCTACTAATCCTAATCTTTCTATCACCCCCTGCCACAAAGGCTTAACATATACACAATCCCAAAATAAATGTGAGTATGACTCATTCATTTGTTTGCAAAAAGAGCACTGGTCATTTTCAACAAAGCCAAATCTTAACAGATGTTCTTTTGTATAAATTGCTCCATGGAGTGATTTGTACTGAAATTCCTTAACTTTTAACAAAAGTGTTGTGATTCTGGGTCTTACAAAAATATCTTTTATTTCCTTTTTTGAAAACTCAAAATTATTTTGACCATCCCGAATTCGTAAAGTGTATGAATGTTGCAAAACTGTAATAAAATGATCGTACACCTTTCTAGATGATACATCTCTCAGTAGGATCATATTTCCAAATATCTTTAAGGTAATGTTGTAGTCTCGAACATCTACTGAGTAGCAGTTGTCTGACCCCCCATCATATTTTCCGCTCTCTAAAATTATATTACATATTTCCCAAATATTAGCTATAGTTTCACTACACAGACCTAAATTCTGAAAGTATGTCAGTGGTCTGATTTGATTCTTATCGAAAATGTGATTAACTAAATAGATATCTTTCTTATACAATTCTTCATGAAAAATCATTTTACTTTTACGAAGATAATTTTTGTTATTAAATATTATTGGATTATTTTTCCTGTCTTGAATATTCCTGCAGCTCTCCATATCTTGCCATGCTTTTAACATTTCTAAATAAAATATTGGTGTTTTAATTGTAAATAGTTTCACATCATAGTTGCACAGGGAAATAAATCTTCCCCCTAATATCTTAAAGATATGGTCAAAATACAGTTTCCATCCCATGTTCCTTTCTCCATATAGAAGTCTCTTTAACCACATAAGCCTTTGGGTTTTCACAAATAATTCAAAATCGATCATTCTTAAACCTCCATCATCATAGTCTTGGTAGCAGATTGCTCTTTTTATACGATCTTTCCCATTCCATATGAATTCAAAACATAATTTCTTAACTTCAGCTACCACCCATTTCGGAACAACTAAAGCTGAAGAAACATAATTCAGTTTTGACGGAGCAAACGTTTTAAGTAGATGAATTTTCCCCATCACGGTCAAATCCCTTTGCTTCCACCATCCCAAAAGTCTTTTTATTTTACTAAGTATCTCTTTATAGTTAAGTTCCTCCCTAATTTTTATATCTAATGAAAAATACACTCCTAAAATTTTCATTTCTGTTACTCTATTTCCCATAGGAAATGTTTGTGAACCCCCTATGCTTTTTCCTAACCTCATGATTTTTGTTTTTTCAATATTAACTTTTAGACCACTTAATTCAGAAAAGGCCTGGAAAATATTTTTTATTCTCAAAACGGAACTTTCATTTTTAACAAATAAAGTCATGTCATCAGCGTACAAGACTTGTCGAATTTCAAAATCACCAAACTCTACACCTTTGATTATATTATCATTTCTTAATGTATGTGCCAATATCTCAATTACTAAGAGGAACAGATATGGAGAAAGTGGGTCACCTTGCCTCACCCCTCGCTTAATATCAAAATATCCGGTCGAGAAACCTCCATTCATAACACAACTACTGATTCCATTGTACATTGTTTTAACCCATGAACAAAAAGACGGACCAAAACCAAATAATTCTAGAACTTTGAAAAGGAAATTGTGGGAAACAGAGTCAAAAGCCTTTTCAAAATCAACTGCAATTAAAAAATATCTTGCTCACAATTAATACTATGAAAAATCATATCGTCTATCAAACGTATTGCTTCTCCAATATATCTGTTTTTCATATAACCCACTTGATCTAAATGAATTTTTCGGAAATACAAACCCTTTTTCATTTTCGGAAATACGAACCTTATTTCATTTTCGGAATTATGAACCTCATTTCTTTTTCGGAAATACGAACCCTTTTTCATTTTCGGAAATACAAACCTTTTTTCATTTTCGGAATTATGAACCTTCAGATAAACGAACCTTCGGAATAACGAACCTTCGGAATAATGCAACAAATGTTCGTAATTACGAACCCTTTTTCATTTTCGGAATTATGAACCCCCAGGCATGGGAAATTAGTGTTTCGGAAATACGAACCTTGGGGAAATACGAACTTTCTGAAAAACGAACCTTCGGAAAACGAGATGCCCCCCATTTGCCCTATTACCATGTTGCACACACTAAAGGTTTTTAATATTGGATTTGATTTGGACCAAAATTTTCTTTTGCAGTAGTTTTCAGGGTAATGTTTCTCATGTACATGTATCTGTACGTATTCTACCCGCACATGTTCTTCAGTGTATACAGACACCAATACCAGTATTTGATTTTTAGCTCGCCTAAGGCTCGAGTGAGCTATTGCGATGGAAATTTGTCCGTCGTCCGTCGTCCGTTAACGTCGTCCGTTAACTTTTTACATTTTCTTCTTCTCCAAAACCCATGATCGGAATTCAACCAAACTTGGTAGGAATCATCCTTAGGAGTAGGGGACCCAAAGTTGCTAAAATGGTACATGTGACCCCCAGGGGGGCCCAGGGGGAGGGCCCCCAATTGTAAAAGCTATGTAAATTTCAAACATCCTCTTCTCCAGAACCAGGCATAGCTCAGACTTGTTATTGTGTATGGAGATACCTCTATAGATGAAGAATAAATGTTGTTCATGAAATTTCTCTGAGTGGCCCTATAGGGGCCCTGTGGGGGTAACATACTGGAGGGGGGGGGGGGGGGGCACGCTGCCAGGCAAAATGTACATTCTGATCTTCTTCTCCAAAACACATGATCGGAATTCAACCAAACTTGGTAGGAATCAGCCTTAGTGGTAGGGGACCCAAAGTTGTTAAAATGGTACATGTGGCCCCCAGGAGGCCCAGGGGGAGGGCCCCCATTTGTAAAAGCTATGTAAATTTCAAACATCTTCTTCTCCAGAACCAGGCATAGCTCAGACTTGGTATTTTGTATGGACATACATGTACCTCTATAGATGAAGAATGAATGTTGTTCATGAAATTTCTCTGGGTGGCCCTATAGGGGGTCTGTGGGGGTAACATACCGGAGGGGGGGAGGGGGGGGGGGGGGGCAAGTTGTCCGCCATCCATAAACATTTTACATTTTCAGCTTCTTCTCCAAAACCCATGATTGGAATTTAACCGAACTTGGTAGGAAGCTCAGACTTGGGGGGGGGGGGGGGAAATTATGTTAATTTCTAACATCATCTCATGTACATCCTCCTAGTTGTTTCAATTTCTAACATATCTCCTGGTGGTGCTAGAGAGAACATGCACCAGATGTGAATTGATCCACCTCAGGTGAGCGTCGTGCCCCCTGGGGCTCTTGTTTATTTGTCTCCTTGGGGAAACGTATGTTTCACCATGCTTGTCTGAAATTGAGGTGAAAATTTTGATTACTTATGTTTGTGTTTTGTTTCAATGGGTATTCCATGATTAAGTGGACATCAGGCCAAACTTTATTTTTGCTCTTTCTCAAATTCAGGTCGATTTTGGGGGTTTAAATAAATACAGGAATTGTTTTTACAAAGGGGTTTCATGCCCCTTATAGAAGAATCCGAACCATACTCAAATTTAGACAGATGGGACTTCACAGTTTTTTAGTCATGGACAGAAATATACTGCATATTTTGTGAATTTTTTTATTAGATAATTTGTAGGGCATTTAGTCACACCAATTTAAAAGAAAGTAGGCAATAATAAGTTGTTGAAAATGCGTAAAAATCTCAAATATGTAGCAATGGATAAACTGTAAATGTGACTAACCGTAATGTTTCTAACCAAGGTTTTGGGCTCTACTTAAACAAATTGAGTGATACAATATCTAAGCAATTTGGGGCAACATTTGTCATCATTTAAGAAGTAATACTGATATGGCTCCAACACAAATAAGGAGGAATATTTTTTTCAAAAACTTTGGTGTGTTTCTCATGTCCTTTTTTTGTAATGTTACTAACCGTCGTCATACGTTCTCATTACAGCTCTTATTTTATTCATTTACTTTTGATTTCTTTATGTACTTTAGACCTTTGTTAGATGAATATATATTTGCAAGAGTAGGACTTCAGATGAAAAAGCTATTGAATTATCTGTATCAAAAATATTAAAAATTGATAAAGTGTAACATTACTAATCATGAAATTCCCCCAATAATTTTCCCCATAAATTTTCCCCATAAATTTCACAGACGGTCCGGACACAAACTGGTCTCAAATATCCTTATAAGGGACTGAAACTGGGAAAGGGAAATTAAGGAAGTATATTACATGTACCGGTATTTCCTTGAAATTTGAGTGCTGATAACCAAATTATGTGATTAAACATTGTAATAACAAAACACCTCACCGAAATTATACTGAGATAGAACTAGAAATCTTGTTTTGGACCTCTCCCTTTCCAGTACTGGGGACTTGGTTCCTCTGTTTACTTAAGTTGTTATTGTTACATAACCATAACAATTTTAAAAATACAATGTCATAAACAGTCCATCTTTAATGTGAATAAATAAAAACAAATAAAAATTCAAGAAGAAGTTTATCATGTTATTGTTTTCCAATAACATTACATGGTTATAACATGTGTACATGCAAAAAATGACATTCAAATGAATACATTTTGCCAACACTTTTGTGCAAAATGGACCCTTGACAAGATGTTGCACCAAATATTAATTGTTGTCAATATCAAACTCCTTCCAAGAGAATGCTAATGCCCAACCAATGGATTACTCAGTTCAGTCATTGTATTGACTGATATCAACATTAAAACTCATTTAAAATTAAAATTCCAAGTGAATGCTAATACCGAGTTGATTGATTAGTCATTTCAGTCTTAAACATGAACAGTTGTCAATAATGAACTCATTTAATATTCAACTTCCAATTGAATGTTAATTTCCCTCTGAATGATTTCTTTCCCTTCAGTCATGTTCTTCATTTCAAAGGGACTTACAAACAACAAGTGGAATGGACTAATTATTTCTACTTTCAAAACAGAAACTATCCCATAAATCATTCAAAAGGTTGCAGACATAGCTGGTCTCAAAAACCCTTTAAAGAGACCAAAATGGATCAGGAAATACAGATACTCGTATTGTATTAAAAAAAAATATTTACTACAATAAATCAATGTACCTACCTATTTGCTAGTCTTCCGACTACGCAAGCCATTCGAGTAATTAAAGTCACAACAGTGCATATACCCCCCCTAGGTTCACGCCTTCCTCTGTGCACGTACGCATGACGCGCGCACGCAATCCGCCTCTTTCCTTCTCGCAGCCTAAGTCACTATCTTGCGCAAAAATTCAGAGATTGCTACTCTTTTAGCGCGTTTTCTGGTGACTTTTGCCAATATTTCCGTCCTAGACTTGTTTTAATATCTGTTTAGTGTTGGTTTTATGTCTGTCACGTATTTATTTTGGTGATATTTGAGCTTAAATTCATACCTCACTTTTCACCTCTTTCGTATAGTAGCCCAGGGCATTCGTTTTGGCGTTTTGCCGGGCGCTCAGCCCTGTAACGTTTTGTTGGTGTTTCGTGTGTGTGGCTGTTGTGTGCATATACCCTTACGAGAGTGTTCTTTTGTTCGTAGTGCGTGAATGGAATTTTCCACACACTGCGCTGGAAAATTCCATTCCGTTTCACTCTCGCTTTGTACGCCCTTTTCTTTACAATTGTTTATTGTTTGACTCTTTTATATCTCCTTACAGGTGATAATGAGTTCTTCGGAGGAAGGGCGTCGGCCCAGTGAGTGTGCTGGAGACCTCTGTGTTTCGCACGCCTACCAGCGAGTCAAACACGATGGTCAGGGGGTCAGTCTGTCGGCTCGCTCTGGTATTTTTGTACCGGGAGCGTCGAGCAAGACAGGCTTTATAGGTAAGTTAGGTGTTCATAAGTGTTCGGACCGAACACCCGTCATTAGCAATTCTAGCTCCCTCCAACTCACGACCACCGCGTCTGCAGTTGGGGGGCGGTAGCTAGTATTACCGGGTCCTTTCGCCCCCCGACCACCGTCGGGAGCCTGGAGGGGGCATTAACTGGTAAGACCGCTAAGCGGTCAGCTAATGATGTTACTGGGTCTTGCCGACCCCCGACCACCGTCGGGGTGCCTAGCGAGATTTCACCCAGTGTTACTGGCTTCCCCCGACATCCGACATCGGATGACACAGTCGGTGTGTCTGGGGGAATTACAGCCGGTTTCACAAATCCGCATCCCGCTAAGAAGACCTCCTCCTCGAGCAGGCTCTCACAGCGGAAGACTGCTGGGTCCTGCCAGCCAATGACCAACGTCAGTGCTCCGGGTGCTATTTCCAGCAGTGCTGCAATGCAGCAGCCTGTCCACCCCCCGGCAGTCAATGCGAATCGTGGCTCTGGTCGGGGAAGCACAGTCCCTAGAGTTGCGGCCGAATTGCTTCTCCCCACTGGGGAGCCCGGCCCGGACAATTTGGGTAGTGAGGCTTCTATACTGCAGCCTAACACTTCCCGTGCTTCTAAACGGCCTTCTATTACGGTGGCTCACACCCCCGCTAAGAAGCTTAAAGCCAAGAAGGGTAAATCCAAGGATAAACCCAAGTCGGGTAAGAAGGCTCAGCCCTCTCTTCCCCCCGACTCTCAATCTGAGTTGCTCAGATTAATGAGACTCTTTGCTGAGCAGCATGGTTGGGATACTAATCCCCCGAGGCTGCCGGCTACTGAGACGGGTTCTCCCCAGTCAGTTGTCACTGTGATGGAGGATGTTCCCGAGACGGACCCCAGTGTTTTCCCGGTCTCCGATATTCATGAGAACCTGGGACAATTTTCTCCGAATGCGGTATCTCGACCTACTCCTCCCGTGCCTGCGGCTCTCAGAGCCCCGCCAGGGGAGGAGTCTGTCACTGGTCCGTGGGCATATCCACCCCCATGGGATTTTCCCCACTGGACTACTTCTCCCGAATTTGATTCTGTCTCGCAGGTTTCTACCCCGTCTGTTTCAGAATCTCAGGCCGTCCAGTCGGACAGTGATCAGCCATCGCTGTTATTCAGACAGCATGGCCCGGCTCCTGGTATTCCTCTTACAGAGGACTTCAAACAGGAGTTTGGGGATAGGGAGGCACTCTCCGATGCGGGTCGAGGTACCCGACGTCCCTTTGGTAGTGCCTTCTCTTTCTATCGGGATGATACCCAGGGCTTCTTTTCAGCCAAGGGTTTATCCCAGGAAATTTTGGGTATGGGACAACGTTTGAATATCAATTTCAAGTCTCAGCCTCTCTTGCGGGGTATCCCTTCCTCGCATCCCAAACGCTTTGGGGGCCAGTTTAATGAGGTCTTCCACAAAGAGATAGAGGGTCGCAAACAGGCAAAGGAGATGGCCAGACAATTCTTGCCCACTCAGCCTGCTCAGTCCTTTCCGAAGTCTAAGACGGTCTCGACAGGCGCTAACCGCTCAAATCGTTGAGTGACTGTGACTATCCCTCGGGTTGAGACCCCTACCCTGGGCAACCGTGGTAGAGGCTCGGCGAGAGGAAGAGGGGGCGTAAGACCGCCGCCAAGGGCCCGGTCAGGCCCAAGTCGGCCTTTTGATACCTTACCCCGAGTGCTTGTGGACAGTGTAGGCGGGCGGCTCTGGAGATTCCTCCCAGTTTGGGAGGCAATCTCCGGCGACGCCTTTGTGCTATCCGTCGTGCGCGACGGCTTTTACATAGATCTGATAAAGCCAATTCCAAACGACGCCATCAGAATCCGCCCGCCTCCAATGTCCGCCCTTTTCCAGTAGCACATCTCCTCAGAGATCGCCACGCTGCTGGGAAAGGGCGCTGTAGAAAGGGTGAGAGATCATCCTCGTCTCTGTCTCTCCCCAATTTTTGTCATTCTCAAGCGCTCGGGAAGTTTACGTATGATTCTACGTATGATTCTAAGTATGAAAAGAATCAACAGGTTTATACCTCCAGTGCATTTTCGCATGGAGACCTTGGCATCTATTCTGCCCTTGATCAAGCGGGACGACCTTACGATCTCCCTCGATCTCAAAGACGCGTACTTTCACATTCCCATTCACTCTCTGTCGAGAAATTTGCTGAGGCCGGCCCCTCAAGTCTTTACCCGAATAGTGTCGGCCCTGGCCGCGTTTCTACGGAATCGCGGCCTCCGATTATTCGTCTATCTAGACGATTGGCTCCTAGTTGCAAACTCAGAGTTCCTCCTGTTGGATCAGTTATACCTTTTACTGCGACTAACGCAAGACTTAGGCTTTCTGATAAACTGGGAAAAATCGGAATTATCTCCCACACGTACCCCGGTGTACTTAGGTGCGGAGATAGATATCCCGAATCAGCTTGCCCGCCCCAGTCGGGACAGAATTCGGACTATCACCATGACCGCACGGTCATTGCGAGTGGCCCGCAGGGTCAGAGCCAGACAATTCCTGGGCTATCTGGCCAGTCTAGTCGACGTCTTGCCAGACTGCAGGCTGTTGATGAGGCCCTTTCAGAGGCACCTCCTCAAGTTTTTCAGACCGGGCAAAGATTCTCCTTTGGGGTGGATTCCACTCCCAAGAGATATCAAGCTCCTTCTCGCCCCCTGGACGAACAGTTCTTTTCTTGCCCAAGGCAAGCCTCTCTGTACCCCTCTTCTCGTCAGTTTCTCTGGCGACAGACGCCTCCCTTCTCGGTTGGGGCGGTCATTGCCGGGGCGAGATGATTTCAGGGGACTGGTCTCACTTGAGAGTTATGTCCCATATCAATGTTTTGGAAATGATGGCGGTCAGCCTGTCTCTTCATCATTTCAGGCCCGGTCTTGTTGGTCGCACTGTACTCGTTCTTACGGACAATGTCACAGTAGCTGCCTATATCAATCGCCAAGGCGGCACTCGGTCTTCCTCTCTGAACACCTTAGCTGCCCAGTTGTGGAGGTGGTGCCGGTCTATGAACATTATTCCGGTAGCCTCCTACATTCCCGGTCAGGACAATCTGATCGCGGATTTTCTGTCTCGGGGCAAATGTCTCCCGTCAGAGTGGACTCTTCATCCAGAGGTGTTTGCTCTTCTCCAAGAGGTGTGGGGTCCTCTGGAGATCGATCTGTTCGCCTCCACCCTCGATCACGACTCCCGAAGTATTGCTCGCAGGTTCGGGATCAGGAGGTGTGGACGATGGATGCCCTTTCCCTCCATTGGGGAGCTATCCGGGGGTACGCTTTTCCCCCCATTCCTCTGATCCCTCAGGTCTTGAGGAAGGTCAAGGAGGACGGGGCTTGGCTCTTGTTGATAGCCCCACATTGGCCAGCGATACATTAGTTTCCAGACCTGCTGAGTCTCCTGGCCGGCCAGCCGTTTCCCCTTCCTCTCAGGGAGGATTTGATAATTCAACCCCTCTCAGGGATTGTTCATCAACGCCCAGCGGTCCTCCACTTGACTGCCTGGCCGTTGTTGGGTAAGACCCCAGAAACTCGGGGCTCTCCGAGAGGGCCTCCCAGTTTGTAATGAGAAGACGTAGAGATCTCTACAACTCTCGTCTAGGGGCCTTCTTTTCTTGGTGCGAGAATCAGGGTGTCTCGCCATGTGAAGCCCCTATTGGTCTTATTGCCGATTTTTTTATCTCCCTTTTCGATAAGGGTAGATCGATTTCAACCATACGTGGCTATCGTTCGGCTATTGCCGCCGTCCACGTTGGTTTTGCTGATGGTTCGGGATCGAGTCTCCAACTCCCCTCTTTTGGCTAGGTTGACTCGCTCCTTCTTCTTGCAGCGTCCATCAACTCGTAGCCTGACTCCTTCTTGGAGTCTACCCAAGGTCCTTGACGTGCTTGCGAAGCCACCTTTTGAACCTTTGGGTAAAGCGTCCCTTCACCATTTAACGGTCAAGACGATGTTTTTAGTCGCTATTGCTTCTGCACAGAGGAGGAGTACTCTTCATGCTCTGTGTATCACACCGGGTCACATCCGTTGGGAGAACCATGGGGTGCGACTTATACCCAAGCCCTCCTTTATTGCCAAAAATCAGACTGCTTCCTCTGGACCAGTTGAGATTTTTCTTAGACCGCTGTCGGACCATTCCTCGGTGCAGGAGGATAAGGTCTGGTGTCCGGTGAGGGCCTTGAAATGGTATTTAGATAGGACTAAGACTCTTCGTAAGAGTGATCAGCTTTTTGTCATCACTCGAGAGCCCTTTTCCCCCGCTTCCAGAGAATCCATTTCTAGATGGATAGTCGTAGCGATCCAGGCAGCTGGGCTGCCTCGTGCTCACGATACCAGGGGCATCAGTGCCTCTTGGGCTCTTTTCCAAGGGGTGCCCCTAGTGGACATTATGAGGGCAGCCTACTGGCGCTCCTCCAAGTCCTTCACATCTTTTTATTTAAAAGATGTTCTGTCTGTTGAGTCTTTTTCTAACAAGACGTTGCAAGCTGCAACGTCATCCTTGGGTTCCTGTTGACCTTCCTCTTGGGACATGCCCCCCATTTGAATCTGTGCTGGTCTAGCAAATAGGTAGGTACATTGATTTATTGTAGTAAATCAGTAAAATCAGAACTGATTTTATTATTTGCTAGATAAATCTATGTACCTACCTATGTCCCACCATCCTACCCCACTCCTTGCCTAGCAACATGTCAAAGTTTGTCTGAGGCTGCTCGTAAAGAGGAGGATTGTGTGTGCGCGTCATGCGTACGTGCACAGAGGAAGGCGTGAACCTGGGGGGGGGGGGGACTATATGCACTGTCGTGACTTTAATTACTCGAATGGCTTGCATAGTCGGAAGACTAGCAAATAGGTAGGTACATAGATTTATCTAGCAAATAATAAAATCAGTTCTGATTTTACTGATTTTTATCGTATTTGGGTATCAAAGTAAAAAGTCACAATGAACCAGAGCAGTCACACGAGCCATCTTTGATTTGAAATGTCAATTTAAAACATTGATTATACTAGTCTTAAGTTTATGCCTCCAAAATGGTTGACATCGATGGACCACTGGGTGTTGCAGGCATGCCACTGAATAGCTTCACTTGCAGTTTAGTCTTCCCCATGGTTATGATGCAGATTTATCATTCTGTTGATTAATAAGAAGGAATTGTAGTCGCCAGCTCATAAGATTTAGGCCTGGATATTTTCCATGTGCTGGTAAGGTACACTTGTAGGAGCTTTTTTTTACATCATAAGATTGTAGAATAGCGCATAAACTGTCACATGTATTACCATGGTATCCAGATAATTCTGGTGAGCTAGGACTACAAAAGCACTTCTGTTCTATTGATTTAGTAGATATTGAATGTGTTAGAAAATGTTACCTAAATAGTGAAAAGGAATTGAAGTCTCGCCTTTCTCTTCCATGTAACAATATGGTGTTAACAAACAATGTCACCTCCGAAACACAAGGAAAGGCAATCTACGTGGAAAGCTGTTTTGCTAAAATCTTCACAACTAAATTGTTAGTTGGAAATCATGTATTTGAGGTTAAAGCATTTAGATGTTTACTGAACTGGAACAGGAGAATTGATCTTGATTACAGTATCATGTAAACAACAGATAGATGCATATTGAGCATGCTCTTTGTTCAAAAAGAGGAAAAAATGTAAATTTGCCCTAAAACATGCAGTGAATTAATCAAAAAGTTAGAGTGTGTTAGTTAATATCTCCACTTTGAGACGTAATATGGTTTCCTTTCAATAAAAATGAGCAAAAAGTCTTGTTAACAGTATTTTTTCACCTCCGAGACAGTATTTTTTTTGTTTTTATTATATCCTACATTAATCTACTGGAAATTCTCACTTTCTGTTGTCATATTAGGATTCTCATCCAAAGGGGATTTCTGTCAATTGGACAATATCTAACAAAAGTGTTTTGTCTGTAAGAAATTATCAGATATTTTACACTTGTTGTTTCGGAGGTGACAGTTGTTTCGGAGGTGACAGTTTTTTCGGAAGTGACAAGTGTTAACGGAAATGTGTAAATTGCCCCAAAATGAAAACAACAGGCTCTCTTTCTATTTCTTTCCTTCATAGTGTTAGAGAATATGTTACATTTTGTATAAATGTAATGTATAATTGATGTCAAGAATATAAAATCAAATGTATAAAACTGTTGTTTCGGAGGTGACATAAAAGTTAACAGAAAATTTAACATAAATTTATAAATGCTAAAAAAAAAAAAAAATTATTTAAATGAAATAATCTTTTGACCAAAGTAAAGTTAGATCGATTACTTTTCTGTACAGTAATTATCAAAGTTCAATGTTATCAATTATGAACAACAGCTTACTCAAAAGAGGGGTTAATTGTTAACGGAAAATGTCACCTCCGAAATGTAAAGTTTGAACAATTTCATTCTTGAAAGAAGACAAAGCAGAACCTGGAAAACATAATGGCATTTAATATTGGATACTTGTCTATCACAACAACAACAAAAATAATGGAAAGCAATAAACAATTTAAAATGCTGGCTCTGACAAAAAAACTGTCAGAGCGAGTACACCAAAAGTGTCTGATTTCAAGCACGTAAGTGTCCATCACATCTGAAAGAAAAACTAAGAGAAGTTTCTTAAGGTACCCAAGGTAGACACTATGGAGGGTAAGTTTATGGAAAAAAATAATGCACATATTTCAATGTATATGAAAGTTCTACACCAATTAGTGCCAATACTGTGTTTCACACCACTGATTGTAAAATTGGCCATCTAGCAGAGCCAGGCTTTTATAGACTATAACTGATTGAATACCCTAGCATCAAATCAATTCAGTTCACTTTCAGTTTTATTGGCATTCAATCAAAGATTTATTATGAATAATTTCAACATCAAGAAGTTATATTTGCTGATAACAGTATTTCCAATTATTTCAGTAAAATTTGAATTTGTATTGCATTGTACATGTAACTATACACTCAACAAAGCTGTGATGGAAATGTTTCTTTTGAAAGCAGCATTGTTAATATCTAATTCTAAGACTGGAAAAAGTCAAATGTATATGATTTTTTGTCAGTTACAGGAACAAGTTTTCTTGGTTATCTTGCCGATAGTGCGCCTCATCACTTTGAAATATAAAACACAGAAATTCTCTAAGAATAAAACCCAGTGTGTGTCTGCATATAAGAAATGTCAAGTTTAGTGCAATATTGTGTTCATTACCACCATCTTGATACCATGTCTGGTCATTGATTTTTAAAAATTATCTATAAATAAATTGAAAAAAGTGTTCCGTGATTAAGTAAAGGTTAAATCCTCAAAAGTATTCTTTGTTTTTCTGCCACATGTAAATAATCAAATTATTGGGCTTTCAGCTTGGTGGATTGTGCCTTTGAAGATGGGATCAAACTTCTATCCATTTTTCAAACTATTTTTCACCAATATCTTTGTTGTGTCTTCTCTGTTTGCATTGTCAAAAATTCTGTAAAGTATGTGTGAAGAAAGATATAGATTAGATAATTTACCAAACGCATTTATTTACTACAATAAATTGATGTATCTACCTATTATGCTAGTTGACCCAAACTATGCCACCACCCAGAAAAAAAACAAAAAACAACATTTGCGCACGCCCCACCCCCGTTATGACACTTTCCCATAGTCACCTGCGCGAGCGCGCGCCGGCCATCTTCCTCTTTTCATTCTCGCTGCCGAAGAGTGAATACAGTCAGATAAGTCACTGCACCCAAAATTGACATTTATCTCTGTTTTTGGTGCTTTCTGATGTGCTTTAATAAATTTATTCCGTCCACATTTGATGTTTATTAACCCGTTGCCTACTGGAACCGGGTAGTCCCTGTACAAATCCTATGGGAATTACAGAATTCAGTTGTCAACAGGTTAATTTAGTGGTACAGATTTTCTGGTCACGTTGTTTTAAGACAGGAAATTAGTTACTTTTTCTGTCTCACTTTTCTTCCCCTTCGTTCCTCCCGGTGACATAGCTTTTCGCTCGTTTGCTGGGCGGGCGACCCAGGCTTGGCGCTTGGCCTTGTTTGGGTCGTTGGGAATTTCTTTGTTAGCTTCTTTCGTGCACAGCCCTTGGGATGTTTAATAGTTGGCTCCCTTTACACACTTAGTTGTGCTTGTATTAGAAATACTGTGAGCTATTTGTTTTTCACCCCCACACGCTTTTTTAATTTTCTTAATTTTTGTTTTGTATTTCAGGATTTTTTTCTCACATCGACTCTATAGCTTCGGTATGAGTTTTTCCTCAAGCCCTGTTACCCGTACGGCCCCCGCCAGTGCGCAGGCTGACATGGTGGGAGCCAGTGTTACGGCTTCTTCTTTGAGTTGCAGTACACTAACTACCGGGACGGGCGTGAGGGACTATCTTCCCAGACTCTGCGACGGGAGGTAAGTTAGGGACCCCTGCGAGCGGTGGGTCTCGAACTGGGGGTCGGCGGTTTAACAACCGCAGGCCCCCGAACGCATGGCGTAAGTTTCGCCGGTTTTCCGACCTCTGAAACTCACATCCTCGCAGGGGGAGCTGTCGGTTTCCCGACAACGAGCTCCTGCCTGAATATAGACACTGGAGCATCTAGTGATCTATACACTCTTAGTGACTCGGCAAGCCACCGCTCAGCCCTAGTCACTACAGAGATGGCTACCCCCCATTCCAAACGGGTGGGTAGCCGTGAGTCATTATCCGAGCGTCCTGCAAAAGCACGGCCTCTCTGATACGGCGCCTACTTCTGTGCCAGACGGCCAAAGCCCTCCCTGCGTGAAGTCTAAAGGCACCAATCGACCAAGTTTCTTTCAAAGCCAAAATCCAAGGTTGCCTCGAGCAAACCTAGAAATTTGAATTTACTACAATAAATCAATGAACCTACCTATTTTGCTAGTCTTCCGACTACGCAAGCCATTCAAGTAATTAAAGTCACGACAGTGCATATACCCCCCTAGGATCACGCCTTCCTCTGTGCACGTACGCATGACGCACGCACACAATCCTCCTCTTTCCTTCTCGCAGCCTAAAGAGTTGCAGCTAAGTCACTATCTTGCGCAAAAAATTAAGAGTTGGCTACTCTTTTAGCGCGTTTTCTGGTGACTTTTGCCAATATTTCCGTCCTAGACTTGTTTTAATATCTGTTTAGGGTCGGTTTATGTCTGTCACATATTTATTTTGGTGATTTTTGAGCTTAAATTCATACCTCACTTTTCACCTCTTTCGTATAGTAGCCCCGGGCATTTGCTTTGGCATATTGCCGGGCGCTCAGCCCTGTTACGTTTCGTTGGTGTTTTGTGTGTGTGGCTGTTGTGTGCATATACCCGTACGAGAGTGCTCATTTGTTCGTAGTGCGTAAATGGAATTTTCCACACACTACGCTGGAAAATTCCATTCCGTTTCACTCTTCAAGGTCGTGGTTGCCTCCGTGCTCTTCCAATTCTTCTTCCCTCCCTGCCACTACTCTCACTTACGGTATAAGGGCGCCCAGTGAGTGTGATGGAGACCTCTGTGTTTCGCTCGCCTACCAGCTAGTCTAACTCGATGGTCAGGGAAGGTAAGGGCGTCAGTCTGTCGGCTCGCTCTGGTATTTTTGTACCGGGAGCATCGAGCAAGACAGGCTTTATAGGTAAGTTCATAAGGTTTCGGACCGAACACCCGTCATTAGCAATTCTAGCTCCCTCCAACTTACGACCACCGCGTCTGCAGTTGGGGGGGGGGGCGGTAGCTAGTATTACCGGGTCCTCTCGACCCCCGACCACCGTCGGGAGCCTGGAGGGGGCATTAACTGGTAAGACCGCTAAGTGGTCAGCTAATGATGTTACTGGGTCTTGCCAACCCCCGAACCACCGTCGGGGTGCCTAGCGAGATTTCACCCAATGTTACTGGCTTCCCCCGACATCCGACCACCGTCGGTGTGTCTGGGGGAATTACAGCCGGTTTCACAAATCCGCATCCCGCTAAGAAGACCTCCTCCTCGAGCAGGCTCTCACAGCGGAAGACTGCTGGGTCCTGCCAGCCAATGACCAACGTCAGTGCTCCGGGTGCTATTTCCAGCAGTGCTGCAATGCAGCAGCCTGTCCACCCCCCGGCAGTTAATGCGAATCGTGGCTCTGGTCGGGGAAGCACAGTCCCTAGAGTTGCGGCCGAATTGCTTCTCCTCACTGGGGAGCCCGGCCCGGACAATTTGG
This sequence comes from Heliocidaris erythrogramma, assembly GCA_025617745.1. Taxonomy (NCBI): domain Eukaryota; kingdom Metazoa; phylum Echinodermata; class Echinoidea; order Camarodonta; family Echinometridae; genus Heliocidaris; species Heliocidaris erythrogramma. The sequence continues at coordinate 30,435,855 of CM046858.1, read as the reverse complement.
GTAGCGAGGCTTCTATACTGCAGCCAAACACTTCCCATGCTTCTAAACGACCTTCTATTACGGTGGCTCACACCCCCGCTAAGAAGCTTAAAGCCAAGAAGGGTAAATCCAAGGATAAACCCAAGTCGGGTAAGAAGGCTCAGCCCTCTCTTCTCCCCGACTCTCAATCTGAGTTGCTCAGATTAATGAGACTCTTTGCTGAGCAGCAAGGTTGGGATACCAATCCCCCGACGCTGCCGGCTACTGAGACGGGTTCTCCCCAGTCAGTTGTCACTGTGATGGAGGATGTTCCCGAGTGAGACCCCGGTGTTCTCCCGGTCTCAGATATTCATGATCAGAGCCTTGGACAATTTTTTCCGAAGGCGGTATCTCGACCTACTCCTCCCTTGCCTGCGGCTCTCGGAACCCCGCTGGGGGAGGAGTCTGTCAGTGGTCCGTGGGTATATCCACCCCCATGGGATTTTCCCTACCGGACTACTTCTCCCGAATTTGATTCTGTCTCGCAGGTTTCTACCCTGTCTGTTTCAGAATCTCAGGCCGGCTTCAACCCCCAGCCTTGTCAGGCTATGGCGGCAGATGCCAAGGCCCTGTTAGAGAAGTATATGCCAGAAATTTTTCCCCAAGTCCAGTCGGACAGTGATCAGCCATCGCTGTTATTCAGACAGCATGGCTCATCTCCTGGTATTCCTCTTACAGAGGACTTCGAACAGGAGTATGGGGATAGGGAGGCACTCGCTGATGCGGGTCGGGCTACCCGACGTCCCCATGGTAGTGCCTTCTCTTTCTATCCGGAGGATACCCAGGGCTTCTTTTCTGTCAAGGGTTTATCCCAGGAATTTATTTGTTTGGGACAACATCTGAATGTCAATTTCAAGTCTCAGTCCTATAGATCCGCCTAGAAGCCCCTAGTGAACTTTGAAACCAAAGTCAGGTCTGGCTTTCGGCGTAATTGGGTTCACTGTTGCGCCTTCGGGCCAGATCAGTTGAACTGAATGTGACCGAGGAGGACTCCAATTTGTTGGATGAACTCCTGCATTTGTTAGCTGGACTTCAGTGGTCTCAGTTCTCATCAGCGGCGATTGACATTACACATCGACGCCGCAGGTTGGCGCTCTTCACACTGGGAGTGCTAGAGAAAGACATCCCGCCTCTCTTGCGGGGTATCCCTTCCTCTCATCCCAACCTCTTTGGGGGCCAGTTTTATAACGAGGTCTTCCACAAAGAGATAGAGGGTCGCAAACAGGCAAAGGAGATGGCCAGACAATTCTTGCCCACTCAGCCTGCTCGGCCCTTTCCGAAGTCTAAGTCGGTCTCGACAGGCGCTAACCGCTTAAATCGTCGAGTGATTGTGACTATCCCTCGGGTTGAGACCCCTACCCAGGCGCCGTTGTGGGGCAATCGTGGTAGAGGCTCGGCGAGAGGAAGAGGGGGGCGTAAGACCGCCTCCAAGGCCCTGGTCAGGCCCAAGTCAGCCTTTTGATAACTTACCCCCGAGTGCTTGTGGACAGTGTAGGCGGGTGGCTCCGGAGATTCCTCCCAGTTTGGGAGGCAATCTCCAGCGACGCCTTTGTGCTATCCGCTGTGCGCGATGGCTTTTACATAGATCTGATAGAGCCGATCCCAAACGGCGCTATCGGAATCCGCCCGCCTCCAATGTCCGCCCTTTTCCATCAGCACATCATCTCAGAGATCGCCGGGCTGAAAGGGCGCAATAATAAGGGTGAGAGATCATCCTCATCTCTGTCTCTCCCCAATTTTTGTCATTCGGGAAGTTTAACAATCTAAACATGAAAAGGATCAACAGGTTTATACCTCCAGTGCATTTTCGCATGGACCTTGGCATCTATTCTGCCCTTGATCAAGCGGGATGACCTTGCGATCTCCCTCGATCTCAAAGACCCGTACTTTCACATTCCCATTCACTCTGTCGAGAAATTTGCTGGGATTCGTGTTCCAGTGCGAAACGTTTCGATTTCGTGCCCTGCCCTCCGGGCTGAGGCCGGCCCCTCGAGTCTTTACCCGAATAGGGTCGGCCCTAGCCGCGTTTCTACGGAACCGCGGCCTCCGATTGTTCGTCTATCTAGACGATTGGCTCCTAGTTGCAAACTCAGAGTCTCTCCTGTTGGATCAGTTATGCCTTTTACTGCGGCTAACGCAAGACTTAGGCTTTCTGATAAAATGGGAAAAATCAGAATTATCTCCCACACGTACCCCGGTGTCCGTAGGTGCGGAGATAGATATCCCGAATCAGCTCGCCCGCCCCAGTCGGGACAGAATTCGGACTATCACCATGACCGCAGGGTCAGAGTCAGGGCTATCTGGCCAGTCTAGTGGACGTCTTGCCGGACTGCAGGCTGTTGATGAGGACTTTTCAGAGGCACTTCCTCAAATTTTTCAGACCGGGCAAAGATTCTCCTTTGGGTTGGATTCCACTCCCAAGAGATATCAAGCTCCTTCTCGCCCCCTGGTCGAACAGTTCGTTTCTTGCCCAAGGCAAGCCTCTCTGTACCCCTCTTCCGTCAGTTTCTCTGACGACTGACGCCTCCCTTCTCGGTTTGGGCGGTCATTGCCGGGGCGAGATGATTTCAGGGGACTGGTCTCACTTGAGAGTTATGCCCCATATTATCAATGTTTTGGAAATGATGGCGGTCAGCCTGTCTCTTCATCATTTCAGACCCGGTCTTGTTGGTCGCACTGTACTCGTTCTTATGGACAATGTCACAGTAGCTGCCTACATCAGTCGCCAAGGCGGCACTCGGTCTTCCTCTCGGAACACCTAAGCTGCCCAGTTGTGGAGGTGGTGCCGGTCTATGATCGTTATTCCGGTAGCCTCCATCTTTCCCGGTCATGACAATCTGATTGCGGATTTTCTGTCTCGGGGGAAATGCCTCCCGTCAGAGTGGACTCTTCACCCGGAAGGTGTTTGCTCTTCTCCAAGAGGTGTGGGGTCCTCTGGAGATCGAAGACCTGCTAAGTCTCCTGGCCGGCCAGCCGTCTCCCCTTCCTCTGAGGGAGGATTTGATAATTCAACCCCTCTCGGGGTTTGTTCATTAACGCCCAGCGGTCCTCCACATGACTGCCTGGCCGTTGTTGGGGAAGACGCCAGAAACTCGGGGCTCCCCGAGAGGGCCTCCCTTTGTGATGAGAAGCCGTAGAGACTCCACTAGAGATCTCTACAACTCTCGTCTAGGGGCCTTCTTTTCTTGGTTTCGAGAATCAACTGTTTGGGGGTCAGTTTGCCGCTATTCTTCAGCGCGAAATTGATTCCCGTAAGTAGGCGGCTGATTTGTCGAAGCATTTCCGCCCACGTCAACCGGCTCAACCCTTTAGACCGAGAGCAAGGGTGCCGGTGCTTTCCACCCCACGCTCGGCCCCTCCTTGCGCGGCGTTTTCCCTTGGGTCAACAGCCCAGACCTACTTGAGGTGGGGGCTCCTCCACAGGTAGGGGGAGCAATAGGGCCCGCGGCAAGGCTCCAGCCAAGCCCAAGCAGGCCTTTTGAGGATGCGCCCCGAGCATTGAATCATCAGGTAGGCGGACGACTTTGGTACTTTCTTACCGCTTGGGAAGCAATTTCCGAGGACAGCCTCGTTCTCTCAATCGTGCGAGACAGCTTTTTCATAAAGCTTGCAGAGTCCATCCTGCACGGTGCTATCTGTTTCCGCCCGCCAACTTCTTCCGCCCTTCATCAGCAGCATATCTCGGCGGAGATTCAGTTGCTACTGGTGAAGGGCGCAATAGAAAAGGTGAGAGACCACCCACATCTGTGTCTCTGCCCGATCTTTATGGTTCCCAAACGCTGGGGGAAACTCAATATCGCGACCACTCTCAACCACCATCTTGCGAGGTACTGTTCTCGGGTTCGGGACCTGGAGGCTTGGGCACTCGATGCCTTCGCCCTCCATTGGGGACACTTTCGAGGGTATGCTTTCCCCCCGTTTCTATTGATCCCTCAGGTTCTGAGAAAGATTCAAGGAGGATCGAGCGTGGGTCCTGCTTATTGCCCCGCGCTGGCCGCGGAGGCCTTGGTTTCACCTACTCCTGTCCCTCCTGGAGGGGCAGCCGTTTCCGCTCCCTCTGAGGCCAGACCTGGTGTCGCAGCCTCTTTCGGGGATCCTCCATGGTCGGGCCCGAGACCCTTCACTTGACCGCCTGGCCGTTATCGGGGGTGACGCTAGGGCCTCGGGTCTCTCAGAGAGAGCCTCTCAGTTTATAGTTCAGAGTCGTAGAGAGTCTGGAGGTCTTTTCAGTTTGGTGCGAAGATCTCGGGGGTTTCACCCTGTGAGGCTTCTGTAGGCACGATTGCAGATTTTCTGATCTCCCTTATTGTTAAGGGCAGATCGCTTTCCACTATCCGTGGATATCGATTTGGCTTTCCAGACGGCTCAGGAGTTTCGAACTCCCATCTCCTTGCTAGATTGCTGAGATCATTCTTCCTACAACGACCAGCAAATCCAAAGTTGTCTCCTGCTTGGACCCTGCCTAAAGTTTTGGATGCGTTATCAAAGCCTCCCTTTGAACCAATGAGCAAGGCTTCTCTCCATCAGGTAACTGTCAAGACCATTTTTCTTATGGCTATAGCTTCAAGGCAGAGAAGAAGTTCTCTTCATGCACTTTGCACCTCTCCCAGCCACATCTGTTGGGAAAGACAAGGTGTGTTTGTCTTATTCCCAAACCGTCCTTTGTAGCCAAAAATCAGACGGCTTCCTCCGGTCCGCTTGAGGTATTTCTCAGCCCTCTCTCAGACTTCTCAGTCAAGGAGGACAAGGTCCGGTGCCCAGTGAGGGCGCTAAAATGGTACTTATTACCTTTCTCTCCAGCTTCTAGAGCATCCATTTCTCGATGGATTGTTGAGGCCATCCAGGCCGCTGGCCCTGAGGCCCTTAGGCCCTTCTCTCGGCTAGTAAGCCTAGAGCGCATGATACCAGAAGCATTAGTACTTCTTGGGCGCTTTTTTAGGGTATTGCCCTAGAAGACATTTTGAGGGCCCCTTTTTGGCGGTCTCCCAATTCTTTACTTCTTTTTATCTGAAGGACATTCCTTCATCACTGAGGGCAGCAGCTTCTGTCGTTGCCCCGCATTAGCCTCCTTCCCTTGGGACATGCCACCCTGGATTTTTATCTGTGCTGGTCTAGCATAATAGGGAGATACATCAATTTATTGTAGTAAATCAGTAAAATTTTACCTGATTTTATTATTTGCTAAATAAGTTGATGTATCTACCTATGCCCGTCCCACCGTCCCCTCTCCTTGCCCAGCAACATGTCTTAAGCGTTGTCTCTGGCAGCTCGTTAGAGGAAGATGGCCGGCGTGCGCTCGCGCAGGTGACTATGGGAAGACGTCATAATGGGGGTGGGACGTGCGCGAATGTGTCTTTTAAGCTTCTTGGTGGCGTAGTTTGGGTCAACTAGCATAATAGGCAGATACATCAACTTATTTAGCAAATAAAATCAGGTAAGATTTTATTGTTTGTAAATATTGTTTGTACATGAATGATTTCTGAGATATTACTGCATTTGTGCAGAGAGTCTTGCTTTCAAATAATTTATTATTTTGTGTATAATACCATGATGTTTTGGATTTGCTGTATTTAAAACAATTTTTTTTTAAATCCTATATAGTCCTACTGCCTATTGGTACTACATCCTGCTAGTCCTACTTCTCTTTGGTCAAATAAAACCTGAACCCTTACCATAAAAAGTCTTTGGAAATTATTGGAGTAAATATATTAGTATGTTCTTAACAATCTGATGGAGAACTTACCCTAACCTATATTAATTGAAGGACCATTTGGACATAGGACTATAGAGATGCCCTCCCCCTTAATTCTATCTCATTATGATTACGATTCTGTACATATATGCATTTAGATAAGAAATCAATTTTTAAAACTTAATTACTCATAAATTAGAGAAATTATAATAGAACATTCCTCATATATGTAGTTTAAATTATTTTGAGAGCTTCAGAATTTTATTTGATGTACATGTAGATACTTTGTATTCTTAAAAATATGGAAAGAGGTATGTTGAAAAATTAAAACCAAGTTAATTAAATGATAATATTTTGTCTCTGTTTTTTAATACGTGTACAGTGTACATTCATCAATTGACAAAAAATCAAATAGCAAGATTTGGTGAGTAATTGAATGCCTGAGAGTAGGTATTTATTTATATCATTTGCTTTAGTGAATGATTGGTTGGTTGATAGATCGGTTGACTTTTGAATTGCTAAATGAATGATTAATCAGTTGATCAAATAGCTGAACATTTAGACTCCAATGATTGATCGGTAGGCCTAGGTTGATCACTTGATTGATCAATTGATTGAATGACTGATGACGATTGTTTGATTACTTTACTGAATAACTGTTCTGTTAATGTGTAGGTTCATTAATTGATTAATTATTGGTAACCCAATTTATGCTGGAGTCACAATTGGTAATGTTGCAAATTGGTTTTGGTTAGGTTTAGGGTTGGGTTTAGGTAATTTGGTCCATGATCGAAGTTGGAAATTGGTAAGTATAGGATATTGGGCCGTATCTATAAAACTCGTAAAGGCCTAGCAAATGCTTTTTCTAACCTTTTGCTTGCAGCTTCAAAAAATTCAAAATAGAAGTAATGGGCCGAATAAAAAAAACCAAGCATTTACTTGGGTTACAAGCGGAGGGGGGGGGGAGCACAGTGCCCCTACTTTTTCAAGTACCCAAAAACTTGAAGTGCCCTTTTTATTTCTGAAAAATGACCCCTTTCTCTCTGATAAGTGCCCTTTTTTTACTACTAAATGTGCCCCTTTTCCTTTCTAATAAGTGCCCTTTAACCTGATAAGTGCCCCTTTTTCGAATCTAAATATTGCCCCTTTTTCTCTCTAATATATGCCCTTTTCTCCTTTGATAAGTGCATTTTTACTTCTGATAGGTACTCCTTTCCCCTTCTAATATTTGTCCTTTTCCTCTTCTCATAACTGCCCCTTTTCCTCTTTTTATAAGTGCCTCCTTTTACCTATATTTCCAACTTTTTTTAAAAAAAAGAGCCATATCTAGCTTCCAAGAATCGATGCAGCTTTACAGGTACCCATATTACTACAACTACAATGTAAGGCAGCGGAGCTTGAGGAAAAGGGGGCACAATGCCCCCCCCCCCCCCCCCCCCTCCGCAGCAAAGGATTTATCATTCCGCTTGCTCGAATGTGCCAATAATTTACAACTCGCTCTTACAGTATCTTATTATCTTATTTTCTTATCTTATTATATCTTATTATAATTTGAGTAAGGCCAAAATGCTTTGTTATTGAGAAACTCTTTAGCGCTTGCATAAATGATGGCTTTAAAAATTACCAACATCATTGTTGTTGCATGTATATCCATTTAAAGGTCATCTTTTTTTCTTTAGTCGTTTAAAATTTCAAAAAGAGTGATCTGACATATTAAATGTACACATCTTGGTGAACGAGTCTGATAGCTACTAGCAGTATGGAGATCGATAGCCGCTAGCGCGCCGCAGTACAGTGCAGTGCGGGCCGGCCGGTGTGGTGGCAGATCGTGTTACGCGGCATATCGTGTAACGTCACCAAATACGCCGGGCGGATTATGTGACGGTACACAAAAGGGCTGGCGGATTTTTTTTTTTTTTTTTTAGTAGTATTTATTGATTCATTCAGTTCAATCATACAAAATATATTATATCTCAACATTAACATAAGTCTAATCATGAACCTTGCAAAGTCATAACACATAACATAACTTCATAAAACATAGTATCATATTGCTAATAATAACCTAATATTTGTATAGTCAAACAACTTATATCACCTGAATAAATCTAAATTTAAACAAACTTTTTTTTTTTTTTTTTTAGTAGTATTTGATTGTCAGTTCAATCATAGAAAGTATATTATATCTCAACATTAACATAAGTCTAATCATGAACCTTGCAAAGTCATAACACATAATATAACTTCATAAAACATAGTATCATATTGCTAATATAACCTAATATTTGAATAGTCAAACAACTTATATCACCTGAATGAATCGGAAATTGATTTGGCCATGCCCTCTCCCCGCCCCCTTAAAAAAAAAAAAAACCACAGGACAGACGACGAACAATAAACATAATTAAAAAAAAAAAAAATAACCACTCCCTCCCACCCACAAAAAAAAAAACAAAAAAAAACAAACAAACAAACAAACAAACAAAAACAACAAAAACAAAAACAAAACAAACAAAAAAAAAACAAAGAGACAGTCTACAGCGGCGAGGATCGATCAAGCCCCTGAGTGGGCGAACCCGGCAGCCCCCTCCCATCATCTTTCTGGTTTTGATTAGTGCATAATACTTTTAGATATTCCCATTTTTTATAATGTCTTGTTAATGTGTTTCGCTCGAATGCAATCTTCTTTTCTTCTTCTTTACTCTTAAGTAGCTCTTCTCGTATCTCTTCCGCATTCGGTGACTTATTTTTTCCTCTCCCAAGGTATATTAAATATTTAATTAGTAAAACTATATGATTAACTAATTGTCTATTTTCAGCTGCCTCATCTACCCCAATATGGATTTCCTTCCAACTTAATTCTTTAAGAATTGGAAGATTAAACAGAACACTACATAATTTCCACAATGTCCCTACTGTCTCACAATCCATAAATATATGTCTATATGTTTCCTCATCTTTACCACAAAAAGAACATTTGTTACTTGTTATAAATTGAAACCTGTGTAGATGATGATTTACAAAAACAATATTATATAGTAATTTAAATTGAAATTCTCTCAATTTGTTGTCCAAGGTACTTAATCTAGGACGATAAAAGACTTTTTCAATTTCTTTAATCGACATATTGTATGATGATTCTAAATTGTGAAAACTAATTGGAATATCGGCCATCTTATTAATACAAGCCCTATACAAATTCTTCGAACATACTGATTCAAATTGAAAAACTTTTTTACAGAACCTAAATTCAATTTTTAACCCATCAACCAAAGTATGCCCTTTAAATTCACGTTTCCATTCTCCAGGGGTGTTTGCAAATATTTCTTTGATCACTGTTATTTCTTCTTCATCTAGTCCCATACATGTGAAATAAGTGTCTGACTTAAGTGCACCTTCTTCATCCGTAATATGATGCAATTTAAATGTATTTTTAAGAAAAAGACTTTCATGAAAAAATGGTTTTCCTTTCTTCTGAATATATCTATTGTTAAAGAAAATTTCGTTTCTTTTATTACTTATATCCTTTATAGTAAACACATTCACATCAAACCAAATACTAAGCATTTCTTGATAATATTTGGGTAACTTTACATTGATCATATCAGGCGAAAGGTTGCAATAAAAAATGAAATTGCCACCGAATGGTCTGAGAAGAAATTTAAAGTATTTTTTCCATTTTACCTTCTGATCTCCAGTTACGAGTCTCTTGATCCACATTACCCTCTGTACCATAACAAAAAGTTTAAAATTAAGCATCTTTAGCCCCCCTTGTTTATAATCTAGATATAAGGTGCTTCTTTTTATTTTGTCCCTCCCTCGCCATAAAAAATCGAAACAGATATCATCGATTTCTTTAAAAACCCATTCCGGCACCGGAGTCAGAGAGCTAACATATATTAATTTTGAGTACGCATACGTTTTTAACAAATGGATCTTTCCAATCAAAGTGAGATCCCTTTGTTTCCACCAGTTTAGTAACTTTTTAATTTTACTCAAGATCTCTTTATAATTCATTTCTTCTGCAACATCAGGATCTAATGAGAAATATATGCCTAAAATTTTAACTATATCAACTTCCTTCCCAAAGGGAAAAATAACTCCAGACAACCCAGAGGGCCCCAGGGGCAAAATGAATGTTTTATTTGTATTAATCTTAAGTCCAGATATTTTTCTAAAATTATCTAGGATTACCTCCAGTCTATGTATCGAGTCTAAATCTTGAACAAATATTGTCATATCATCAGCATAAAGAATTTGTTTAATTTCCGTTTCGCCAAAACGAATCCCCTTTACCAAATTATCGTTCCGAATACAGTGAGTAAGACACTCTATACATAAAATAAAGAGGTATGGAGACAGGGGGTCTCCTTGCCTTAGCCCCCGTTCGACTTTGAAATATCCGGTTGATGACCCTCCATTAAAAACACAGCTCTGTGCATTAAAATAAAGTATTTTAACCCATTCCCTGAATATCGGTCCAAAACCAAATGAGTTTAATACCTTTTGAATAAAAACATGTGACACCGAATCGAAAGCCTTTTCGAAGTCAATTGCTAATAAATACCCTGGTTTGCTAAAATTTGATGTGTGAAAAATCATGTCATTAATTATTCTAATAGCTTCGCCAATATTCCTATCATTTAAATAACCTACTTGATCAACCGACACCACATAACTCAGAATAGTTTTTATTCTCTTAGAGAGTATCTTAGTGAGAATTTTGTAATCTACATTGAGTAGGGAAATAGGTCTATAGTTACTAATAAGCGTCGGGTCTTTACCTTCTTTATGTATAAGGGTAATTATTGCTTGTTTCTGAGATGGCGACAATTCTTTATACTTTAGAGTATCATTAAATGCATCAACTACTAAGTCACCGATTACCTGCCAAAATGTGATATAGAACTCAACATTCAATCCGTCATTTCCAGGCGATTTATTAATTTGCATTTCTTTAAGAATTTCAATACAATCTCCTTGATTTATCTTTCCTTCACAATGATTTTTTTGGTTTTCGGTTAGTTTAGGTAAACTGTTAGGGAAAAAATTAGAGTTCTCCCCTAATACTACTTCTGATTTAGAATACAATGTTGAGTAAAATATTCTGATTTCCTTTAAAATATCAATTTCGTCTTCAATTATATCTTCCTTCACTTTCAACTTTTTAATAATACCTTTTCTCCCCTTGGACTCTAACATTTGGTACCATTTGGCGAATATCGTTCCTTTTTAAAGTATCGTTTAATAGTCTCATGTAATCAGACCCTGAAAAATTGATAGTCTCATAAATCAGACCATACATAATTAGATGATAATAAGAAATCAGGGGAAGTTTAATTATTCTTATGAAACAATACATCAAATAGTCCCCAAGGTAGATGCTTTCAAGTAAATTAAGGCATTTTAAAAAAGAAATATTGCGTAGAAAACAAAGCCAAAGGAATAGAAAATGTAAAAAATAACAATATCGATCTAACGTTAGATCTAACATTTTTCTTGAAAATTTTCTTCTTTTTTCCCTTTTTTTTCATCGTATGCATGACGTTGGCTCGCAAGCGTTTGTAATGTATGCACATGCGCTGCATGCTGACATGATTACTAGAATAGCTAAAGTTAGAGATCTTGATCTCGCGAGCTAGCTTGCTATATGATGCTGACTGACACCAAAGACTTTTCATAGTATCAAGACAGATTACTCGCGCCTACTTCCGTAGTACATTTTGCAGGCGTAAATTGCTGTGTTAAAAAAAAGACTCGGAAAAATATGTTCGTCATAGGTATAAAACGTGAAAAGATGTCTCATTTTTCCTTGATATTTCATATCTTACTCTATCTGTTTCAAGTCTGATTTTTACACGAGAAAAAGAATGGATAGTTTTTAAAAAAAATCTTGAACCTTTATTGTCAATAAATACCGCTATGAATCCCCGGGATCATGCCTGCTTTTTTAAAGAGTCATCTGCCATAGGGTTAACACGTGAAAACATGGATTTTAAGAATGATTATTGTTCCTCTAGAATTACCTTGAATTTAGTGTAAATGTGGCTTAAATGTAATTTGAGAATCTGAAAAAGCTTAATGAACGCTCAAAAAGTGGAAGGGACCCCGCATAAATCCCCGGGAATATGCATGCTTCTGGCCTTCTATCTCCCATAGGTTAACACGCAAAAAGATTTTTTAATGATAATTCCCCCAGAATTAAATTAAAATTTTGAAAATGTGCCATAAATAAAATTTTAAGCTCTGAAAATGTATAATTAAGACTCAACTAGTTCGAATGGACCTCGTATAAATCCCCGGAAATATGCATGCTTTTGACCAAGAAAAGTGTAGCCTGCCATAGGTTTACACGCGAAAACAAGGAATTCTAGGATGATTATAATAACTAGCAGAAGCAGCCCGTGGACATCCACGGGCGCTAGCTGTGTTTATGATTAGTCACCGTACCGTATATTTGTTACAATAATCAAGTGAATAAATAAAAAGTCGGGTAAAGTTATTTTTACCAAGAAGTATTTACAACATGTCCATTGGCGGACCCGGGGGGGGGGGGGGGGTGCTTCTGGCCCGTGCCATCCCCACCCCCCCCCCCCCCCCGTTCAATGGCAGGAAAGTATGCATTTTGACAATAGACGATCCTCCCTTTTGTTGATTGTGCCCCCGCCCCCTTTTAGAACGAAACCTTCTTTTTTTTGCTTGTCAGAGAATTATGGAGGGACCCCCATAACCACCCCCTCCTGAGCGAATTTTCTAGGTCTGACGAAAAAAAAAATTCTCACACCCCCCCCCCCCCCCCCCCCAGGTCTGCCTTTCCAAAAGTTGACAAACCTGCACTTGTTTTCCCCGCCTTATACTAAATTCTGGATCCGCCCCTGATCATGTGAATATGTCTTATTTATCCAAAGCTTGAATGAGTTCTGAAGAAAATTCCTTTTAATCTTGATGAAAATTGATGATATGTATATAATAATGTTCGAGTAGAATATCCATGCATAGACCTAGAGGGAGCGATTTGATCTTGCCATGTTTCTGTGGTTTATTAATACTCAGAGTAACATCCATAATTAGCGGTACGTCCCCTGTAAAGGATGCAATAATGAGAAAAAATGAATTTGTCATTTTCAGGGGGATTATGGCCCCCTTATATGGGTCTTGGGAGGACCGACGGATTGACTTCCCCCCTACTACCCCCCCCCCCCCAGCTCCCCCCATTCCATTGTCATCCCATCACCCCCAGGGCGAGGGGAGAAGGGATTAATATCATTATACGTATTCATAATCATTATGGAAATATTTTCGAAGGAATTTTCTTATCAAATTTTCTGATAAAGTGTCAAATTACCGGTAGCGAACGTCGTGAAACATACACCCTAAACTGTGTGTGTGACCATGAAGTTTCAAATGATGTAACTCTATACCTGTATGATGACCTGTACACGTACGTGCGAACGATCTAACACGTGTGTATAATACTGTACTGTACACTGAAGCCATGCGGATATATGGCCATGCTGTTCTTTGGCATAGCTCCCCTTCACAGGGAAAGGTATATGGGTTGGCTGGGCCTGAAGCTACAAACCCGCTTCATGGGTTGGTGGAATTATTAGGCCTACTCCCTGCGGAAATTCAATGTTTAAAAATGAATTTATGAAATATGGACGAGACGTCAGCCCTCAAGAAGTGCCTCCCACCACCCTAAGAACCCATCCCCACCCGTGGGTACCAAAAGGCGGGGACCGAAAGGGCCAGGGGAGGAGCCTATTTGAACCAAAAAAAGAGCCCGAAATCCTTAGTGTATTATATTATAAGATTCCCTTTGCCTTCATTTGAAAATGTAAAAAAATGGGATTTGCATGAAATTTAACGCCCTGGAAAGGTATAATTAAGGCTTGATGAGTCCAGTAAACTCCGCATAAGTCCCTGGGAATATGCATGCTTTTGGCTTTCCAGCTTTCCAGCTCCCATAGTTTAACACATGAAAAGAGGGATTTTTAAATGATTTTAATTCCCTTAGTATTTATTTGAAATTATAAGTTCTGAAATGGTACACGAGTCCAATAAACCCTCCATAAATCCCCTGGAATATGCATGCTTTTGACCCAAAAAAAAATAATCTGCCATATTACACGTGAATTCCGTTTTTTTTTTTTGTTTTTTTTTTTATTGATGACCTAATGTGGGCGTGTACTGTACACGTAAGAGCGACGACATCCAATGAGATCGTGCGCTAGCAGACGACCACATAGCAGACATACGTCCACCCAAAGGCAAGCCCAGCCTATCCGGTATTAGAAGAAATTCTAATTGAATTCATTCCCATAACTAGGATGTTTGCGGGGGGATTCAACATTGGAAAAAGTGGACCTTTCGGAGGGAGGGGTGGCGGGTTTTTTTTTTTTTGGGGGGGGGGAGGGGGTCAGGGGGCGTGCCCCTCGAAGGGTATGGGCACGAACGTAGTCAGAATTATGTGACAGGGGGTGGGTCAAATGTGAAGCCCAAACCTACGCTACCACTGTGTATGATTCCAAATACTGCGAGCGAGCAAAGCGATCGAGAGAAAAATAAAAATGTACTTTTTATTTCATTAGTCACCAATAGGTGAAATGTAAAGTTATATCTCCGGTCATCTTGTTGCCATATGCAGGAATCATTCATATACTGACCCACAATAAAAAGTACCCACGACTTTATAATGGTATATCATATTTATATTAACAGACACAGAATGACAATGAACCAGGGTGGAAAGATTGAACTTTTATTGAAACATTTCACTAATTTCGGAAGACAATGCTGTCTCTTGTCAGCGAGCATTACAGCGCAGAACACAACAAGTTGAAAAATGAAAGTCACAGATCAATAGCGTGTGTGGCCACCATTTGTTTGCAGACAGGCATTGCATCTGCGACGCATACTGCGCACCAGTCTTTGAATGAAATCTTGTGGAATCCTGTTCCATTCATCTTGCAAAGTCTGGATCAGTTGTGCACGAGTCCTGACCCTGCCAGCAATGCGCCTCCCAAGCTCATCCCACAGATGCTCAATGGGATTGAGGTCAGGGGACATCCCCGGCCACTCCATAGTGTTAATGTTCTCACCCCTCAGGAATACAGTGGTTATAGCCGTGCAGCATGAGGTCGGGCATTATCATGCTGAAAGATGCGCAGTCCTCGGTTGTTCTGCAGGAATGGCACCAGGTGTAGTCTCAGGATATCGTCCATTAACACCATGGAGTGGCCGGCGATGTCCCCTGACCTCAATCCCATTGAGCATCTGTGGGATGAGCCTGGGAGACGCATTGCTGGCAGGGTCAGGACTCGTGCAAAACTGATCCAGACTTTGCAAGATGAATGCAAGATGAATGGAACAGGATTCCACAAGATTTCATTCAAAGACTGGTGCGCAGTATGCGTTGCAGATGCAATGCCTGTCTGCAAACAAATGGTGGCCACACACGCTATTGATCTGTGACTTTCATTTTTAAACTTGTTGTGTTCTGCGCTGTAATGCGCGCTGACAAGAGACAGCATTGTCTTCCGAAATTAGTGAAATGTTTCAATAAAAGGTCAATTTTTCCACCCTGGTTCATTGCCATTCTGTGTCTGTCAATATAAATATGATATACCATTACAAAGTCGTGGGTACTTTTTATTGTGGGTCAGTATATTAATAAAGTCGAGGGGGGGGGGCACTTTGCTGTTCTTTTATAGAAAGTAACCCTAATATCTGGGCACCATGGCGATAGGGCAGTGACGTGCTTGAAATTGTCATAACATTGAATATTCACAGACCTCGCTGCATGCAAACTATCTCGTTTATAAGGCACTTTACTTTGCTCTGGAGATTTTTGTGTCGGGGGAAAGCCCCTCCGAAGGGGAGGCGGAGGTCATCCATGGCGCCCGGCCCCCGCTTCTCCCCGTTTAACTCCTATGCTTTCTGCTGCTGCAGGCGCGAGTATACTCTTAGTGCTCTGCCTACGCTGTCCGTCGCTTTTTCGGGAGTTTGCTCTATATGAGCGGAGTCAGGCTGCGCTTGGAGCGGGCCTCTCTGCTGCTGCCACCCGGGCTCTGTTGCCACTTCCGTTTGGACGGCCCGTAATTTCTAGTAGTAGTCAGGTGCTGCTTCAGTCGGGCCGCTCTACTGTCGGGGAGAAGCCGTCTCCCCTCCCGCGTGCTTCGGCGGCCCTCCTGGCCGGTCAGTGGGACCTGGCGAGCGGTGGTTTTCACCCCCGCTAAGGACAGCGCGCTCGCCGGCTGTTCAATTTCTACCACGGCGGGGTCGGTTCACCGTCCCCCGTGGAGCCATTGGCCCCTCCCGTAGGGGCGCCTTCTATATGCCCCCTCCCGTCGAACTGGCATATATATAGTCCTTTTCGGTGGAGTCAGGCCGCGCTTGGAGCGGGCCACTGTGCTGCTGCCACCCGGGCTATGTTGCCACTTCCGTTGGGACGTCCCGTAATTTCTAGTAATAGTCAGGCGCCGCTTCAGTCGGGCCGCTCTATTGTCTGGGAGCAGCCGTCTACACCCCACCCACCAACCCCCCCCCCCCCCCACCCCCCTTGCTTCGGCGGCCCGCCTGGCCGGTCAGCGGGACCTGGCGAGTAGGGTTTTTCGCCTTCCGCCGGCCCGTGATGTGGCGGCCGCTAAGGGTTTGGCTCCGGTTCCTGGGCTTCCTGGCGAGTCGAGTCGAGTCTCCACATGAGGCCCCTGCAGTTCCACCTGCTGGAGTTTTTCCGCCCGAATTTCGACCCTCTCAGCACTCGGGTTCCGGTCCCTCCGATGATTCAGCGGGAACTTGGTCGCAGGACCATCGGCTCATTCCTCTCACAGGGCAAGCACCTGAAGACGCTCCAACCGTCGATTTCTGTGACTACCGACGCTTCCCTCTTAGGATGGGGCGGGGTCTGTCAAGGGGAGACTATTGCCGGGCATTGGTCTCACCTCTCTCCTCTCCCTCACATCAACATTTTGGAGTTCAGGGGGTGATGCTGGCCCTTGCCCACTTCCATTCACGCGTCCAAGGCCGGGCGGTCATTGTCCAGACGGACAATGTTACTGTCGCAGCCTACATGAACAAGCAAGGGGGGACATATTCCAGGGATCTGAACAGTCTGGCGGCCCAGCTTTGGGGGTGGTGCCGCAACTACGGTGTGACCCCAGTGGCATCATATATCCCGGGGCAAGACAACCTGGTAGCGATCCCTCCGTCCTGAGGTCTGTCCGTGAGGCAGGCCTTTCTGAGAGGGCTGCAGGTTTCCAAGGACACGGTCTCCCGCTGGTTGGTGGAGGCTATCAAGTCCGCGGGTCCAGAAGCCCTTGTGCCGGGAAGTTGTTGCCACCTGGAGTCTTCCTTTGGTACTGAAGGTGCTTAGCCTAGACTGCCCCCCCCCCCCCCCTTTGAGCCCATGGCTGAGTGCCCTGCAGGCATTGTCCATTGCCTCAGGGCATATCCTTTGGGAACGCGGCGGTGTACGCTTGGTCCCCAAGGCTTCCTACATTGCCAAGATTCAATCGCCTGCTTCGGGGTCGGTTGAAGTTGTGGTTAACCCTTGTCCGATCTTTTCGGTGTGGCGGAGGACAAGGTCTGGTGCCCGGTCAGGGCTCTTTAATGGTATCTTAGTAAAACAAAGCACATCCGACCAACCTTTTTATCTCGATCAAGGCTCCGTTTGGACCTTTTCCAGGGACTCTGTCTCCCGCTGGTTGGTGGAGGCTATCAAGTCCGTGGGTCCGGAAGCCCTTGTGCCGGGGGGGCGGGGGGGGGGGGAGGTCGGGGGGTGTCTCCCCGTGTCTCCCCGTGCTCACGATACCAGAAGTGTTACTACCTCTTGGGCCCTGTTCCAGGGCGTCACGGTAGAGGAAATTCAGAAGGCAGCCTTCTGGAGTTCACCTACCTCTTTCATTTCCTTTTACTTAAAGGATGTCCCTGAATCGGAATCTGCGTTTTCGCAAGCGGCTCTTGCTGCGGCGTAGGGTTCATATTATAAATAAGACAGGTAGGTAGTTTATTGATGTAGATCATGAGAATCAGGCGTGATTCTCTTATCTACGAGATAAACTCCTCACCTGTCTTAGCTTATTCTTTCTTTTATCCTTCCATCATTTTGGCTTTGTTTTCTCTCCTTATGTTTTCCTTTATTTTTTTCCTTCTTTCATCTCTATTTGTTCTACCCTACCCGTGTATTTCTTCATTAATCTCCTTTTTCACTAATCTTCTCTTTTGATCTTTCCTATATTATTCTTTGTTTCTTCCTTTTATCATCTTCTCTATTCTGTCTTTCTTATTCTGGCATCTTCTTCTCTTTCCTTCTTTTATGTTTTCAGTGTATTTCTTTTATTTCTTCCTTTAGCATTTTTTATGATTTCGTTTTATATTTCTCTTCTAGTTTTCTACAGAAGGGTGAGATTTTTGCAGAGAAACCTGCCATAAACTGTGACGTCATTTAAAGCTAACTGAGATCTAGGATGCGTTCATAGGCGACGGAAGTGGGGAGGGGGCATCGCCCCCAACAAAAAGGTGGGGGGCAAAACTCGTTTTCAACCTCCCCATATAGGCATGAATGCATAATTTTGGGAGGGGCTGAAATTTTTTACCCGAATTTCAAGTTTCCCTTTTCTACGTATGCATGAGCGAAGCGAGAGAGGACAAATTTCGACATTTTGTAGTGAAAATGTACAAAAATTACATGTATTCCAGTATGAATCTATCTAAATATGGGGATATTGGAGCACCTCGCTGCCCGTAATAGTTGATAGTCGAGCCAATATTGCCCTTCTCAAAACCCTCAAGGGGCTGTAGGCCTTCTACGCATATATTCCCTCCAAGTTATCTTATTCAACGTACTAAGGAAAATTCGCAAATAACCACTGCGATCTAGGCCAAGATCCAAATCTTGAACATTGATAAAAGTCCCTTTTCTCACTTCTTTCTCAAATGGGGGCACAGCACTGACGGAAAAAGTGAGAAATAATCAATGAATTTAGGAAGGCCACCGAAAGTTGATATTTCTTTCAAATGTATATGGAACATTTGAAAATGCAATTTTATATGCTTTTACATAATTATACTGGGGGCAAGATATTGAAAAACAAAACAAAAACAGGGGTGTAACTAGTATTATCTACGAGAGGGAATCGGGGACGTGCCCCGCAAATCAGATGGGGGGGAAATATTAATGAAAGAGGAGAAAAGAGAAAAAGATGGGGGAGAGGAAAAGGAAGAGAAAATAAGACAATAATTGGACCCCTTTTTTGTTTTGCTTTCTTTTTGTTTTGTTCAAGCGGACCCTGCTCGCCAGCGTCCCCTATAATAAGGGCCTGTGTATCATGGATTTTCAATGTTTGCTTTGAACGAAATTTAATTCAATCCAATTTATTTCCATTTCCAGCAAAAACTTTTCCAAGAAAATTAATCAAAATTAGACATAGAAACATATAAATTAATTGTAAAACAATATGATACATTCTGCATGATTTGAGTTTTAGAACTAGCTTTGAATTTATCATGTATATGGTGTATACAATTTAATTAATGTATAACTTTTTTTAAAACTTCAGCATCAATGACAATGGTATACTGTAAAGCATACTGCTTGTATGTAAACAACCACAGGACCAACGGCTTTAAGTCCTCTCCGAGGGACTTGGGGTTAATGCCTTACCAAAGGACACGAGTGCATCCTGGTTTCGAACCCGGGTCCTTCAATTACAAAGCCACTGCTCGACCAGTGAGCCATCTCGCCCTTTCGGAGGATCATGGACACGAGTTCTGTAGAGGTGTTGTGGTCTAGCGGATACGTCACCGTGTGACTGTGGATCACATGGTTCGCGGTTCGAGTTCAGTCGGGGTACTAACGTCCTTTGGCAAGACGTTAATCTACATTGCCACCCTTACCCAGGAGATAATAATGGGTACCTGTGAGGAATTGCCGAAAGTCATTTTGACTGTTTTTTGCCATTGCCCTACATGCATGCATGTGAAAACGGTGCAAAATGCTAGGAATATGCTCCCTCTGTGGCGTGTTTCATAAAGCTGTTCGTAAAGTTATATAAAGTTTTATAGCAAATATGAGATAAAGTAAATATCTCGTAGCATCTACTTTAGGTGGAAAGTTAGTTCGACGTCGAGACTCAGGCCCGTAACTAGAATTTTTGCGAGGGGGGGGGGGGGGGGGGGGGGGGTCAACATTGGAAAAAGTGGACCTTTCTGAGGGAACGAAGCGACCGAGTAGGGTGGCGGGTGGGGGTCAGGGCAGGAGCGTAGTCAGAATTATTTGAAAATGTGAAGCCCGAACATATACTGCGTAGGATTTCAAATACTGCGAGCGAGAGAAAATAAAAATGTACTTAAATGGCAAAATTTTATTTTATTAGTCACCAATAGGTGAAATGTAAAGCTATATCTCCGGTCATCTTGTTGCCAGGAATCATTAATTAAGTTTTTAGGGAGTGAAGGGAACTCGGGGTGGGGACACTTTGCTGTCGTTCTTTTATGGAAAGGTAACCCTAATATCTGGGCGCCATGGCGATAGGGCCCGAAAATTGTCATAACATTGAATATTAATGGACCTCGCTGCATGAAACTACCTAGTTAATACTTAGCTCATTTCAATATAGAAAGATGACCTAACAAGTATTCAGGTGCCATGGCGATAGGGCAGCGACGTGCCTGAATATTGCACTAACATTCTATGGAAATATTCATGGACCTCGCTGCCTGAAACTCGTTTCTAAGAATTGCGAGCGAGCAAAGCGAGGAAAGAAAAATGCACTTTAATTTGTTGTTGCTCATTTCAGTATAGAAAGTAAGGTTAACCTAATATCTGAGCGTCATGGCTATAAGGCAGTGACGTGCAAGAAAATTTTCATAACATTGAATATTCGTGGACATATTACAATATCATACTATGGAAATATTTATGGTCCTCTTTTCAAAGTTTTGTGATTGAGCGAAGTGAGCGACGGAAAGCGCACTTTACTATCTCCCAAATGTTATTTTCAAAACACTCCCAAGTGTTATATTGGGGAACCTTGTTATTTCTTATTATAGTTACCCAAGAAGTCACTTTTTTATAACATAAATGGCACTCCGGTTGAACAGGCTGTATTAGAGGGACATAATTTAAAGGCCTGAATGACTGGACCGGATCCGTCAGGGGTACTCCATGGCTCCATGCAACTTGAGAGCGGGAAAATTTTCCATTTTTAAATGAACAGATGCATTAAATACCCCTCTCTCTCTCTCTCTCTTCCAGTATGGTTTCTATATTTCACTATAATACGCCATTACGCGGATTTCATTTCAGTTTTATTATGCTTATCACTGCTTATCTTCTCACGATATCTTTGTATTGTGAGGATATCCTGTTCAATGTCCCTTTTTAAAGATCAAAATGCATCATTGAGCACATCAATTTCGTCCTATAGACCGATAGGAATCGATAATTATCCAAATGTCAGATATCAAAGACAGTTTAATAATTATAATGTCATTCAACAGGTTAATGGTCAATCAACTTCAACATACATGTATCCCCATTCGTTGTTGTCAGATTTCAATCGAATTCATCCGACCTGGCAATCCGTTGCAAATTTTTATCATCAAATCCATCTTTGGGAAGTTGATTTCAAGAAATTGTCATTCAAATTCGTCACCTAGACAAACTCTTTGAACTCTTTCATTCTTTGACAAAATCGATAGCAGAATGAAAAATAAATTCCGAAAATGAATGGCCAAGACGTATATTGACTAGGCCTTATTATGAAGTTGCAGGACAAAAGTAAATAAAGTTTTCAAATTGACTGGAAACCCGGCTGGAAACCCTATTATCTCACATTTTCCGCTTTCCTTCCTTCTCCCCATTCACATGACCCCCTATCTAAGCCAGTAGGTATATGGAAATGTTTTAAAATTTAAACCTAAAAGTCACTATTCTCATGTCACTTTGGAGATTTTGTTTCGCCTTATGATTCTTTTGTTGTTGTTGTTCAAGCAGATTTCTGCTCGCCAGCTTGGGGGGGGGGGGGGTTCGAACCCTCTGACCCCCTGCTTCGTTACAGGCCTGCCATGTATACTACAAACGAGTTTGAATAATTCTTTGAAATCACGCTTTGAAAAAAATCGATTGCAACTTGGCATAAGGTAAAAAATTCGAAAATGAATGGTGAAAGACATTGATTTATTACGGATTTGCCAGATTAGGAAGTTACGGGAAAAATCAAAATTAAATGTTAAAAAATGACGGGAAGATCAATATTTTTATCACGTTATTTTCCCTTTCCAATATCTCCACTCTTCCACTCAAGCGGACCTCTGTTCGCCAACGGGGGGGGGGGGGGGGGGGGGGGGGGGTCGTTCGAACCCCCCCCCCCCCCCCCCCCCAGTTACGGGCATGAGTTACTTCCCCCTTCCCGTGCGAAGCACGAAAACTTTTGACGTTTTAGCAAATTTTGTAGCGCCTTTTTAGGCTGTTCTCTGTCACTTCTTCCGCCTTTTCGCTCTCCCTTTTTTAAGGGGCTGGATAGGGGGGGGGGGGGGGGGGATAGCCCTTTTGCCAGCCTCGCTAAGCCGGGTGCTGTATTTGTTTCATTGCCCCTCCTCATATTGCTTTGACACAGCCGTGGGGTGTCACCCATCGAATATTATCGTTTTGTTTGCTAATTTAATTCTTTCATATTATTTTGAGTGTTTCATTGAACAACGAAAATCATATTCCAATATTTTACAAATAATCCTAACCCTAACCTCTTCTTCGATTATGAATAGCGACCCTCTTCTTCGATTATGAATAACGACTCTCTTCTTCGATTATGAATAGCAACCCTCTTCTTCGATTATGAATAGCGACCCTCTTCTTCGATTATGAATAGCGACCCTCTTCTTCGATTATGAATAGCGACCCTCTTCTTCGATTATGAATAGCGACCCTCTTCTTCGAATATGAATAGCGACCCTCTTGTTCGATTATGAATAGTGACCCTCCTCTTCGATTATGAATAGCGACCCTCTTCGATTATGAATAGCGACCCTCTTCGATTATGAATAGCGACCCTCTTCTATGAATAGCAACCCTCTTCTCCGATTATGAATAGCGACCCTCTTCTTCGATTATGAATAGCGACCCTCTTCTCCGATTATGAATAGCGACCCTCTTCTTTAATTATGAATAGCGACCCTCTTCTCCGATTATGAATAGCGACCCTCTTCGATTATGAATAGCAACCCTTATGAATATTGACCTTTTTGAATAAAGACCCTCTTCTCCTATTATGAATAGCGACCCTCTTCTACGATTATGAGTAGCGACCCTTATGATTAACGACCCCAATTTGTTATCATGAATAGCGACCCTCTATCTGTATTATGTATATCGACCCTTATGACTTATTATGAATAGTAACCCTCTTCTCCTATTATGAATAGCAATCTTTCTGAATAATGGTCCTTATGAGTTTATGAATATTGACCCCCTTTTCGCTTTATGAATAGCGACCCTAAAGGTATAGGAAATTACGTTATGACTAGCGGTCCTTATGACTAGCGAGGTTACCCGTAGGAGAAAGGGGCTGGTAGAGAGCGGACAATGAAAAATATTACAGAAAACAAAAACAATAGATGAGAGCATTGCCTACTTGTAAACAACTTGAGTGCAGAGAGAGAGAGAGAGAGAGGTTGGGGGAGAAAGAGGGAGAACATGAGACATGAGAGGGGGCAAGATGGAGAGGAAATGACGGTATGATGAATTTCATTGAGATTCTAAAACACTTTGGTAAAACAATTTGCAGAATAAAGAAAAAAGTTGGAGACCGACAGGATGAGTAAAGGCCAGACCCAGGAAATAGTAGGCCTCCTCATTGTATGTGTATAGCTCCATTCATTTTTGTGGGCAGAGATAGTCACTGGCAGAGTGTTGTTTTAAAGGACAATTAACCCCACGTGATATTCTAGATGCACCTATTGTCTGCTACGTCTTTCCATGGAGGCTGCCATTTTGTGCATGACACGGATCATTAGGTACCATATGCATTGATAATAGCCTACCTTTACAACAGATACGTCGCTTTGTTCTGATTGTATTACGATTGTTATTGGCCATGGGCCTAGATAATTGACGACCCATGAGTTCTAATAGCCATCCTGTAAAGCAGATTCCTCGCTTTGTTTTGGTATTGTTACGATTGTCTCCGTCCTTGACGTCAATTCTCCGTCCTTGACGTATATTTTTTATGAAGTATATTTTTTATGAACAAATTAAGACCTTTTAAAAAATATATAAAACTAAACTTACATTTCAGAATATGTGACTTTATCTAATATATATTTGTCCTCTAAAAATCAATTACAAGTTAACGATGAAGGAAATTTTACTTGGGATGAAAAATATGTTCGTGTACACATAAAGTAATGGCAGCCCCCTTATTATTGCTAGCAGACGATAACTTGGCTGGAAAATAGTGATTTATATCTATATCCTGTGTTTTTACATGAAATTGCATGTATCAAATAAGAGGCATATACTACACCATTCAAAATAAGCTAATTCATACGCTGAGGTTAATTTCCCTTTAAATTAACCACAGACTGGACCTTATCAGTAATCTCATTATCTTGTTACTGGAAGCCTGATAGCCAGTCTCTGGGGATGCTGATGGACATCGTTTAGCAACCAATCCTAGGTGACCCTGGTGAAATGGGTGGATCTTGATTTTGGCCGTGGGAAACAGTTTTGGCAAACCTGTACAGTTCCTATATTGACACGACCAAAAGGTAGCTGAATTAGGCTTCTCTCAAGACAATTATTTTCACATAAAGTGTCAAATTAGTGTTTTTTAGAATCAATTTAATTCGTCAGTCTTTCAGTTCCTCTCCATCTTCCTCCTCTCTCTTATGTTCTCCCCCTCTCTCTCTGCACTCTTCCTGTTTACAAGTACACTTAGCCCAATGCTCTTATCTATGATTGTTTGTTTTTCTGTATTTATATTTTCATTGTCCTTCTCCCTCTCCCTGCCCTTTTCTCCTCTTCTTCCTCCTCATCTTTTTTTAGTCAATCGATCGTTCCTTCTCTGTAAGTAGAGAATTTTTTTTTTTTTTTTTTTTTTTTGGGGGGGGGGGGGGAACTGCTCGCTTCATCCTGTATACTGCTGATCATTTTTTTTTTGCATAGACATGTATACCACTCAAGAAATTATTAAAGTAACTTTCTCCTTGATTTTCCTTTTACTGTTTCTCTGTTCCCTCACTTCATTGTCTTTTCCCCAGTTGGCCAACTACTGTTTGTCCCCTGAAAATATTACAGACTTACAGCATCAATACCTTTAAATTGTGAGTTAACGTTGACGGTATAACCAAGGAGTTACTCCTTGGTATAACCAGGGAAATTACCATGAAACCATGGACCCTACGATAATGAAACTATATAGGCCCCTAACTAATTATTTGCATCTAGGCGAAAACCCCATCCGAATTTGCAAGATGAATAATCATACTGGATTATGATTGAAAGATTGAAACCAATACTATACTATATATATAATTTCTCTACCAGTCAGTGAAGACCCTGTCCGATTTGTTCGACTATTCAATGATTTATGTAAGGTATGTCCTAAAGGGGAAATCCGATCCAAGAATTACTTGATTTTAATAGAAGCAGAAAAATAAAACAAACAAAACAATTATTTATTGACATGAAAAACTAGGGAAAAACCTGCCATGAGCTTGTGAAGTCATTCCCTCACAACTCGCAAATTATTTTCTTTATATTGATAATATATTGAGAATGTGCACTGTAATGTGCAGAATCGCAACTGAATCCAGTGACTGGGGTAACAATGCTCTAAGCGCTTTGGTCGGTTACATTGTAACTGGAAAGGCGCTATATAAGTTATGTTCACACGTAGTACATAGCATCGATGCTATGTTAGCATCGATGCTATGTAAGTTTCACAAAAATTTCCAGTACGTTCAGACAGGCCGTGATCGGCTTGCTTCTATCACCCACTCGTGACTATTCATCGCTCACCCGCTGTCAAAACAATAATTACTGCGCCACACAGAGTGACCCGAGTATAATTGGTACGCATGGTCAAACGTGCGGAAGTTTGTGTACAGGGGTCATATGATGCGCAGCTTTTGTTTTGAATAATATTTTATTTGTCTTCATAAATCAACATGATAACACAATAAACAATTCATTTGTAATATCGATAATACAATCAAGTAGCAAATTCATGTGATATAATACTTAATTTTAAATAAATCGTGTACATGTCAAAATTGACTGAACTCCAATCTTATGCCAAAATAAAACACATGCATGCACACTATATTCTCTGGTAAGCACATGTAAATCAATATCTAAAGACCACATCATACTTTAGTTAAGGTCTGATTCTGAAAAAGCAGATTCTCAGCTTTAAAATGATATATAACTCATTGGATGTTCATAACTCAATGTACAAAGAGTAAGAATGCACAGTCCCTCATAATGTTACTTCTTAATAAGGGTTTAAAGTTTGCAGTCTATTGAAGCACTCTGACTTGCAAAGTGTTGTGCTAAGGTGACAAATGGAGGATTAGAACTCAATGGAAATTTCTATGAAGGGATTATCAGATTGTCCTAAAACTTGGCAACTTATCTGGTTCAAGTTATGAGAAAAATAACATTCGACACAAATGGGAAAAATTTTATTGATGTACATGTAAACAAATTGGTGAATTTAGAGGGAATGACGTCACAAACTCATGACCGAGTTGCGAAATTTCCAGTGAATTCTTAATTTTCCCTAGTTTTTCATGTCATTAAATATGTTATAACTTTTATATTAGTTGTCATATTTAATGGTTTCAAAAGGAAGGAACTTTTTTTTTTTTGGGGGGGGGGGTTGTCAGAGTTTTGGCAATACTTCATTAATCATAATTATCTTTCTTGTTTGTTGTAATTGTTGTTACGAATTATAATTAATTTACTGCAATAAATCATATATACCTACCTATTATGCCTGTAGTCTTGACTACGGGACCCCTTCGAGAATTTATCACACATGAGTCACAATATTGTGCGCACCCCCCGTAATCCTATTGTCCCCTTCGCCACTCACGCGCGTCAACACGCTACGGCCATCTTCCTCTTTCTTGCTCGCCCCCGACGAGATAGGACGTATAGTCACAGCGCTCCTGAAATCAGGTCGTATAGTATCTTTTAGGTGCGCTTTTTCGCATAGTTAAAGCACTTTTAGGTACCTATATTCGCTTAGATTATAGTACTTTGTGTTTTAGTAGTCACTTGCCGATTGCAAGGGATTTTTGATTCCCTTTCTTGGCATTTATTTTTCTCTTTCACGGTCAGCCCCACGTAGATATTTCTGTGTGTTTGCGGGTGTTTCCGTTTGTCACCGAGCCTTTGGGTTCGGTGTTTGTTCTTACGGTTTTTTGGCTGTGAAAATTCTTTTGTGCGTATCTCCCAAATAAAATTTACCCTTATTTTACTGCATTCAGTTGAAGTATTTCTTATTTTGAAAAGTATACTTTATTGTCTGTTTTATTGCAGTGGTATGGATTCGGAAGAAGAAGCAGCTAGGTCAAGGAGACCTGCTTCTTCCGAAGAGTCGTCTAGCAAGACGACTCGGCCTTCCAGAACTCTCCCGCGTACTTCGGTACATGGGGGAGGGAGGAGGGCTAAGGGTAAGTTGCCTAGTGGTGTTTCCTTGCAGAGTTTGCCAGTCTCGGAGCTTGCGGCTTCGGGACGGGTGGCGTTAACTGAGTCGGGATTGTCAACTCCGAAGCCCGTGGTTTCGGGGTGGGTGGCGTCAGATTCTAGTGGTTTGGATATCTCGAATCCAATCCCCCGGTCGCTGAGACCAGAGGGGGGGGGGGGGGCGGTTGTTTCCCGTACGGTAGCGTTCACTCGCTCTGATCCGTTAGGGGAGACGCGCCCCACTACTGCAGGGCAACCCACGGGCTTAGTCCATGTTGGTCTGGGTTCTCAAACCCTAGCCCCCGGCAAACGCCATATGGGGGAACGAGTACTTCCTGGGCTGTCTACATTGCCAGCTAATGGGAATGCTCGAGCTAACAATTATGGACGCTCTTCGGAGCAACAGGTGTTTTCACCTGAGTGCGTGACTACTAGTGCTCCCCTATTGCCGCTCTCTAGCGGTCCAATATGTTGTTGTTGTTGTTTTAAAATAGGCAAACTAGTCAATTTTGACTATTGTTGCCTTACTAAATTGCTCTTTTCACTTATACTTTGATTGTTGATCCGTGGGTCTAACTTTAGTTTTTGTTAGAAAGGTACAGATTCCAGGATACCATGCAGGACCGCCACTCCTGCCCTGATTTTACAACGTTATCCTGACAAGCCCGCTCAGGTACATTTCGAGGGCGTCTTAGGAATACAAGTATTCCCTATGTCTCTCAAACGTGAGCAGGGGGCGCTCTTTCTGATTCCTCATAGAACCTGATTAGAAAATCCGAATATATAAAAGCAAAATAAATACGTACACAGATTTTCTTTCTGTTTTTTTTTTAAGTAGAGTATATACTGACATTAAAGGGCCTTTCAATTAAGTGAAATTACAAGAAAAGTGCACCTATACCTATAGTTAGTATATAACTAAGTGCTTCATCTTTGAGCAGCTTATTAAAAAAAAAAAATATATATATATATATATATATATATATTATACAGTATGATTGTACACATTAACATTCAATGGTCACAACATAAATCCTATCCGATTTACTTCGATTCCGTTCTCTTTATTTGGTTACACCTTACTATCACGGTTGCCCTCTTGGCAACCAATTACAAATCGACGAGTCCTTTTGAAATATCTGACGAGTGCACCTTGTGTCTTGACACTGAGATTCTCCACTTTGTGTTCCGCCTCAGAGACATTGCTCACATTTAATTCAGCAAGTAACAGGGCGCGTTGAATGATAAACCTAGGGCAAACATATAAAAAATGGTATACCGTTTCTCTCTCGTTACAAAAATCACACTTTCCAGTTGTGTGTCTTCCTGTCTTGAACAGGAAATCATTCAAACCCAAACCTGCCAAGCGTAATCTGTGAATCATTTTTTCACTACTTTTGTCGGTGCAGAGATACTGAAATGATGGTTTTTCTGAGACCACTTTTTGGTATTTTCTTAATTTTGAGTTTGACCTGTCCCATCTCTTCTGCCATTTATTTTGTATGAAAATTCTTAAAATATGTTTGGTTTCTTGGATATTCAATCCATTATTAATCCCTATTCTTTGTTTTAGGGCTGTTTTCGCATAGAAATCAGCCGTTTCGTTCCCTTGGGATCCATACTAAGCAGATTATTGTGCCTTTGTATTTTAGACATGTAGCGGTGATTATAATTTCTTTTACGAAATTGTCGTTATTGTTTTCCTTGATTGCTTGAATAGCACTCAGAGAATCTGTCAAAATTACCACTTTATTATAAACATTCAAATTTTCAAGCCACCGTAGTGCCAAGACAATTGCGGCCAATTCTGATCTGTAAGATGATGTAAAATTTTGCATTCTTTTACATTCAACTACCCGCATTGCAGGCACATAATAGCAAGCAGAGGCGCTGCCGTTTGCAGGGTCTCTAGAACCATCAGTATAAATATGGAGATTATTTTAGTCTAACTTTAGTTTTTGTTAGAAAGGTACAGATTCCAGGATACCATGCAGGACCGCCACTCCTGCATGGGGGTAAAAGACATGAGTGATTCGTTTGCATGATACATGTATATTTCATCTTCCATAACTCTCAAACCAAATGGTTTACGCACTTTCTTATTCTTTTCATATTCAAATTGCCAGCAGTTCTTCGAGGATTGGAGTGGATGTGTGGGGTTTTGCCTTATTTTTGCTTTGTATACCTTACTAAGCATGGATCTTCTTAGGTCGAGTGGTAATTCACCCGTGTCCACCTGTAAAGATTCTAAGGAAGTTCCCGGCAACGCCCCTGTACACAACTTCAGAGCTTGGTATTGAATAGTCAGCAAGAAGTTCTTCACATGATCATGAGCCGAATCATATGCCTCAGATGCATAATCCAAGAGTGGCCTAATGACCACCTTATAGAATTTCAGAAGGCTTTTATAGCTACTTCCCCAGGTAGTTCCCGCTAGTCTTTTCATGATATTTATTTTCTTTTTAGCTCTTGTTACAATCATATTTATATGCGGTCTCCATGTAAGCTTCCTGTCCAGCATTACACCTAAAAATAGATGTTCCTCCTTTGGTGGTAAAGGGACCCCATCTAAGTCAATCTGTACAATTTTGTTAGTATTGCTGAAAAATAAAGTAACAGACTTTTCTTTAGAAAGGGTAAAACCCCATTTGTTGAAGCACTCATTTAGGTTATTTACGTAGATTTGTACTTTTCTTTTCAGAAAATCTATGTTTTTCCCACTCTTCCATATTACACAGTCATCAGCGTATATCGAAATATTGACAGATGCGTCCATCGGTATATCCGATAACATCAAATTAAAAAGGACAGGACTAAGTGAGCTGCCCTGGGGCAGCCCTTCCTCTGTTATGTGTTACTGAGTAGCACTGATTTGCCCGGACCTGGAAAGAGCGCCCACTTAAGTAGTTCCATAAGAACCTAACAGTGTTGCCTTGGAAACCAAGTTTGTTCAGTTTATAAATCAATCCTTTCTTCCACAGTCTGTCATAAGCCTTCTCCATATCAAAGAAAACGGCCAGGGTATGTTCTTTATTACCAATACTCTTTTGAATGTCATTTTCTAGTTGGGTTATATTGTCTTTTGTGCTTCTTGTTTTTCTAAAAGCACTCTGACAATTTGGTAACAGACAATGTTTTTCCGTAAACCATGTCATTCGTTCCTTGATAATTTTCTCAACTATTTTGATGAAACAGGTAGTAAGAGATATAGGCCTATAGGAAGAAACATCTGTAGCTACCTTGTGTGGTTTCAATATTGGGACAATAACATAATGCTTGCATTGAGTGGGAACAATTCCTGTTACCCATATGTTATTCATGATATTTAACATTACTTCTCTCCCTTTGTATGAGAGATTTTGATATACTTCATACCCAATTCCATCTTTACCTGGAGAAGACTCTTTACAGGTTTTTAATATTATACTTAATTCATACATGGTAAAGGGGTCATCAAGGACACTACTACTCTGTGCATCACTAAAGGATGATATGATATCGTCACATTGGCTAGCAATTTCTTTTTGTTCAGGGGTATTAACCTTGCCCTGAAAACTTTCGTTAATGGTTTTAAAATGGCTGGCGAAAGTATCCGCGACTTCACTGTCAGTGATTGCGGAACAATCCTCTCTCATGAGAACAATGTTTTTCCTGGTTGAAATACCATCATTATTGATCCTTTTGATCATACTCCAGATATTCGATAGAGGGGTAAAACGATCAATGTTCTGACAGTATTTTTCCCAGTATAATCTTTTAGCTTGCCTTAAAGTTCTTTGAGCGATGGCTCTTTTCTTCTTGAAATCCTCCACTAAATCAGCAGAAGGTATTACATAACTTTTCAGTTTGCTCCTTGCCCTATTTCTCTCCTTTATTCTAGAGGAGCATTCTTTATTCCACCATGGCACAGGGTTTTTCTTTATTTTCTTTGTCGCCCGATGTGCTTTCACTTTTTCCAGGGAAAACCTAATTGTTTCCATGAAAGTTTGGTACTCTATAACCTTACCTTCATTCTGTAAGGTATCCCATTGTTCCTCAGTTAGATGCCTAAATTCATCCCAATTTACATTCTTTGTGGATAGCATTGAACAAATTTGTTGGGATTGATCAATCTTTGTATGTGTACTATTCTCATTCAATATGTTCAATTGGCATAACAGTGGGTAATGGTCACTTCCCAAACTATTGTTCAGGACTTGCCATGTTGTTTTGTTAGCTGTACAAGGAGGGGCTAAGGTTAGATCCAAACAAGAAAAATTACCCGTGTGGTAGTCTACTCTAGTAGCACTCCCATCATTCAAAATAACTAGGTTTCTCTCGTTTGCAAACTCTTCCACTACTTTACCATTTGTATCTGTTTTCTGGCTACCCCATAAAGTGTTGTGTGCATTAAAATCTCCTATTATGATTGTGTGCTTTTCCTTCACAACATTGTTAAATAATTCATTTAACGAACCAATGCTGAGTTTGTTACATGGGTTATAGAAATTGACTATATTCACAGAAACGTTATCATGCAATAAAACTTGTAATGATATGATTTCTAAATCATCGTGTTTGAAAACTCTATTGTAATTTAGTTTAGAATACACGTATATTGCACACCCACCCCGAGTTCCTCCTTGTCTATTTCTATATTCACATATATAATCTGGAATTTGCATAATACATCCATCGTCAAACCACGTTTCTTGAATACAGATAATTTCAAAGGGTCTTGTTTGCTGATTAAAAAAACTAATTAACTCATCCCCGTGGCATCCAAGACCCTGTGCATTCCACTGGAGAATGCTGAAAGCCACGAGTGTAACAAGGCTAGTGGAATAGGCCATGAATGGTCTGTAATTCATCTACGGTGGGATGTAAGCCCAGTGTATCTTTCAAGATATGTGTAATTTCATCAAATGGGTTACAATCTGGCTTTGTGACTATTCTGATTAATCTGATAAAGAAAGACAAGTGTGATGTCGGGGACACCTTTCAAGAAATTTCTATTGTTTTGGTCTGTATTTTCAGACTTATTGCTTGTCGTATCCGTTTTGGTAGAAAATTGCGAGCCGGAGACGATTTCCATATCGGTTTGATCGGAATCTACAATTGTTAAATTCTCTTTCCGAGTATTTATTTTGTCATTTTCTTTTATTACATTCTTAAGTTCTGAGTTTTTAAAATGTTTTTCCTGCTTATGTTCCTCATTTTGTTCTGAGTGTAGTTTCACTGCCTGTGCAAAAGAAATTCGATTTTGTATTTTAATTTGCTGCACTTCTTGTGCTTCTTTCGATGACTCGCATCCTTTATAAGCGGCCGAATGGTTACCATTGCAATTTACACATTTGAAATGTTGTCTCTCCAGCTCGCAACTTTCTACCGAATGCCCTAGGCCACACCTAGGGCACCTCTCCTTGGCTTTACATCCTATTGCTAAATGCCCGTATCTTTGGCATTTGTAGCACCTGGGTACTGGTGGAATGTATTCCTTGACTCTTATCTGCTGGAAGCAAAATTCAACATATTCAGGAACTTGAGGGGTAGAGAAAAACAGTATGATAGTTTTTAGGGGCTTCAAATCACCATCAATTCTTTTTTTCATTCTCTCAACTTTCACTACCCTACTTCGTTCTAGCTCTTGCAGAATATCTTCCTCAGATGTCTCAAGAGAAATCCCAAATATGACCCCTTTCGAGGCGTAGGTTTTTTCCTCTGCTTTTACTGCAATTTTGCCGATCTCCGGTATCTGGGTTAAGGCTTTATATTGCCTGTCATTTCTGCATTTTACTAAGAGCCCCTTCCCACCTCGAACAAACTTAATGTAGTCTGGGGGAGACCTACAAGCCTTTTCTATATCTTTCTTGATAGTTAGCTGATTTACTGCGCTCAGGTTTTTATTTCTCTCTATGGGTACTAAGAGCACCTTAAGGTCTGTTTTTTGGCGTTTTCACCTGTTTTGAGCGGAGTTGACGGCGGGGTGCCGAAGTCGGTATCCGCCGCCAACTCCTCCACATCACTTAAACTACCCTCTCTCATCCTTTTTTTGGCTAATTTTAGTTTTCTTATTACTTGAAAACCTCCATCCTCCTCTACTGAGGGCTTCAGATGAGTTTGATTCTCTGCCACTGGAGTGGCGCCCGCCATTTGTGGTTTTGGCGGGAAATTTAAACAAAAGCTATATGGTGCAGGTGCAGAGTGCGTGAACGGCCCAAAAATGTCAGCTTACCCTTCTGCAATCCGAATATCCCCCCAAATTGAAAGCAAATCCAAAATGATCCGAAGTATATGTCCAAAATATATCCAAAATACAGAATCCAAAATCCAAAATCCCAAAGTAATCCCCTGTTTATGCTCCGTATGTGTGATAAACGACAACCAGACAGCTACACACGCCTTTAGTAGTCATCGGGCACATACCGAGTCATCTCGGTCTGCCCCCGCACTGGGAGCTTTTAGCTCCCAACCCATGGCTACTGCATCTTCTTGCTTAGCCAATATGGGTGATTTGGGCGATTCTCTAGGCTTACGCCATGAGCGCTCCAATCCCTTTATGGGAAGTGAACGTCCCTCCGCGGAGGGATCGGTTCGTGTTTCGGAAGCGGCTTCGGAGATCCGAACGAATCCGATTAAGCGTTCTAAGAAAAGGGTTTCGGCTACGACTCTTGTCGAGCCAGCCAAGAAAAAGGCCAAGAAGAAGGCAAAAAGTGGCAAGGCTTTGCCGGCCTCTTGCCTGTCTGGCCTGGCTAACCCAGCTAGCTGCTCTCAAGCTGACATGTTCAGCATGATGCGGGCTTTTGCTCAGAATCAGGGTTGGTCCTTTGTACCGGCTACTTCAACCCTGACTTCTGTCCCTATGCAGGGGTCTCACTTTGAGTCTAATCAGCCTTTTGTGATTGATTCGCCTTTGTCTGAGTCGGATTCGCATGTGCCTCCTATTCCCGCGGCCCTTGGGGCGCCGCCGGGCGAGGAGACTTTTGTTGAACCATGCTGGGCTCTGCCTGCTGAGGCCTTTGTTAGCGTTCCTTTGTCTCATTCCACTCGGGTGGAACCAGATTTGGAGGTGGCCTCTCAAGCTTCGGTTTCTGAATCGCTTGGGCAGGCGGAGTCTCAATCGCTCGCCCTCTGTGGGGTGGAAGCGATTGCTTTGTTGTCCAGATATCTCCCTGAATTTCAGTCAACCCGCGCGCAGGGTTCGACTTCGTGTTGGTTTAAGCAGCAGGATTCCTCTTAGGGTATTGCTCTTGAGGAGGATTTCAAGCTGGAGTATGACCGCATTGAGGCCGCGCTGTTGGTTAAGCGCTCTAATGCGGTTAAGGGTAAGGCTTTCGCCTTCTGTTCTCAGGACCAAGACAGCTTTTTCAAGGCTAAGACTCTTTCTCCTGAGATTTTAGAGGTTGGTCGTCGCTTGCGGGCGACTAATCCGCTTACCTCCGCTGCGTTCAAGGCGGAGGATAAGTTTTGGTTTAATATTGAAAACCAGGTTAGGTCAGGTATGCGTTTGGCGGCTTTTCAAGGGTTTCTCTCCGACCTTAGGTCCAGGGCGGAGGAGTTGAATGTTACTGATGGTGACAAGCTGATTATTGACGACTTGCTGCATACTCTTTTTTGTCTGCAGTGGTCGCAGCTGCTTCGGTTACGTTCCGTCGCAGGACCTTGGCTCTCTCGGCACTGGGTGTTAGAGAGTCGGGCATTGCTCAACTTCTCCGGGATGTTCCGTCTCGGGGTCCTTCGCTTTTTGGTGGCAAATTCGCTACGGTTTTTCAGAGAGAGATCGATGCGCGAAAACAGATCTCGGATATGACTAAGCAGTTTCACACTAGCTCTAAGCCAACGCGGGCCCCTGTTCGGCGTAGACCTGCTGGTCCCGTTTCGGGTCAACGCAGTCGCGTGTCTAGGGTCCCGCCTCCTGAGCCGCAGCCAGCTCCTTCTCGCGGGAGAGGGAGTCGTGGCAGGGGCATTTCGAGAGGTTCTCGTGGTAAGGCGACGGCTTCGCAGAAGGCCAAGCTTGGGTTTTGATGTTTTTCCCCGAGCGCACGAATGTGGTAGGTGGCCGACTTCATTCGTTTCTCCCCGCTTGGGAGGCCATCTCCGGGGACGCGTT
Source organism: Heliocidaris erythrogramma (assembly GCA_025617745.1). Taxonomy (NCBI): domain Eukaryota; kingdom Metazoa; phylum Echinodermata; class Echinoidea; order Camarodonta; family Echinometridae; genus Heliocidaris; species Heliocidaris erythrogramma. The sequence goes on along the minus strand of CM046858.1, from coordinate 30,400,362 downwards.
TGTTCTCTCCGTCGTGCGAGACGGATTCTTCATAGATCTTTGCGCTTCGCTCCCCGGAGGGGCTATAAGAATTCGGTCACCTCCCATGTCCGCCCTGTCTCGATCTCATGCTTCAAAGGAGATCGAGTCTCTTTTGGAAAAGAGGGCTATAGAAAGGGTAAGAGACAGGCCGTCTCTTTCCCTTTCTCCAATTTTCGTTATTCCCAAGCGCTCGGGAAAACTTCGTTTGATACTGAACCTGAAAAGAATAAACAAATTCATTCCTCCGGTTCATTTTCGGATGGAGACTCTTGCCTCTATTCTTCCGTTGATCAAAAGGGAAGACTACGCAGTCTCGATAGATCTCAAGGACGCGTACTTTCACATTCCCATTCATCGCGCATCCCGCGATCTTGTGGGGTTCTCCTTCCTCTCGGAGACTTATCGTTTTCGTGCTCTTCACTTCGGGCTGCGCCCGGCCCCTCGGGTTTTTACTCCAGTTGTAGCGGTGCTAGCGGCCTCTCTGAGGCGTTGTTTTGTTACCTGGACGATTGGCTTCTCCTTGCGGAGTTGCGCGATCGTTTGTTGGACGAGACTCGTCTGCTCGTCTCTCTTACTCAAGACTTAGGTTTCCTAATAAATTGGGAAAAGTCGGAGTTAGTTCCCACTCGCAGCCCAGTTTTTCTGGGGGCGGTGTTAGACATACGGAATCAGTTGGCTCGGCCCAGTCGAGACAGGATTCTCACCATTGTCTCTGCGGCTCGCAAGCTCTTGCTGGCCAGAAGAGTCACGGCCAGACAGTGGCTTAAGTTTCTAGGTTATCTAGCCAGTCTAGTCGATGTTCTAGAGGACTGCCGGCTCCTCATGAGACCCTTTCAGAGACATCTCCTCAGGTTCTTCAAGCCGGAAAAAGACTCTTTTGGTCTGGATTCCAGTACCAGTAAGGATCAGGTCTTTTCTCTCTTGTTGGACGAGCGAGGTGTTTCTCGCGCGAGGCAGGTCCTTCACTGCCCCTCTCCCGTCGATATCGGTTTCGACGGACGCCTCTCGGTTGGGGTGGGGAGGACACTGCAATGGCAGCAGGGTTGCGGGGGATTGGTCTCATCTTGGGACTCTTCCTCATATCAATGTCCTGGAGTTTATGGGCAGTTCTGTTGACCTTGCTCCATTTCAGAAGTCGACTTCTCAGTCGTTCGGTTCTGATTCTCACGGACAATGTTACTGTGGCGGCATATATCAATCGGCAGGGAGGCACTCGTTCGGTTGCCCTGAATACCCTAGCAGCTCAGCTGTGGAGGTGGGTCGTCGCATGGCAATCACACCCGTGGCCTCTTTCATCCCCGGTCGGGAAAACCTCATTGCGGATTTTCTGTCTCGGGGCAGGTATCTTCCATCGGAATGGACGCTCCATCCGGAGGTCTTTTGCCGCATTCGCAGTCGCCTAGGTCCAGTGGAAGTGGATCTATTTGCGTCGGTGCTAAATCACCAGCTGCCGAAGTATTGCTCCCGTGTTCGCGATCAGGGAGCATGGGCTCTCGATGCTTTCTCCCTCAGCTGGGAGAACCTTCAGGGATTCGCCTTTCCTCCCTTCCAACTGATTCCGCGTGTCTTGCGGAAAATCAGGGAAGATCGGGCGCGGGTGCTTGTAATAGCTACCTTTTGGCCCCGGAGGAATTGGTTTCCAGAACTTACGAGCCTCCTAAGGGCTCAACCGTTCGTTCTCCCCGTTAAGAGCGGATCTGGTGTTGCAGCCCCTATCGGGGATTCTTCACCACAGTCCGGAGTCTCTTCATTTGACTGCTTGGCCCCTGTCAGGGAATCTGCAAGACAGTCGGGTCTCTCTGATAGAGCCGCGGACTTTTTAATGTCCAGTCGTAGGGTTTCTACTAGGGAAATTTACAATTCCCGTCTCTCGGTCTTTTTCCTTTGGTGCAAAGAGAGAAATCAAACCCCTTCTAAGGCTCCTATTGGTTCAATTGCGGATTTCTTAATCTCGTTATTTGACAAAGGGAGATCTATCTCTACTATCCGAGGCTACTGTTCGGCGATCGGGGCCATTCATTCGGGTTTCTCAGATGGTTCGGGGATTTCCAATTCCCCGCTACTAAGTGGTTTGATTCGTTCGTTCTTTCTGAAACGACCTTCTTTTTCTAAGTTAGTGCCGTCTTGGAGTCTGCCTAAGGTCCTGGAGGCCTTGGCGAAACCTCCTTTCGAACCGTTAGGTGAAGCTTCGCTTCATCATCTTACGGTTAAGACGCTCTTTTTGGTAGCTATTGCCTCTGGGCAGAGGCGCAGTACTCTTCATGCTCTCTGTCTTACTCCTGGTCATGTTCGCTGGGAGAGAAAAGGCGTTAGATTGATTTCTAGGGCTTCTTTTATTGCCAAGAATCAGACAGCTGCCTCTGGCCCTGTTGAGATTTTTCTTTGTCCGCTTTCTGACTTTTCTTCGGTGCGTGAGGACAAAGTTTGGTGTCCTGTAAGGGCTCTCAAATGGTATATTGATAAGACTAAGTCTTATCGTAAGGATGATCAGTTGTTCCTGATCACTAGAGAGCCTTTTTCTCCTGCCTCTCTTGATTCCATCTCTAGGTGGATCGTTGAAGCTATTAGGGCCGCTGGCACAGAGGCTCTTTTATCCGACAGTAAGCCTCGTGCTCATGATACTCGTAGTGTCGGCACTTATTGGGCTCTGTTTCAAGGTGTGGCGCTTGTTGATATTTTGAAGGCTGCTTATTGGCGTTCGTCCAATTCCTTCATTTCTGGCTACCTTAGGGATGTTCCCGCAGGTGAAGCTTTGTTTGCGTCAGCCACCTTGAAGGCCGCTGTGTCTTCTTTGTAGTCTTTGGTGTAATCCTATTCCCTTCTGCTCGAAACATGCCTCCCGGTCTTTGAGTTGGCTCTGGTCTGGCATAATAGGTAGGTATATATGATTTATTGCAGTAAATTTGTAAAATCAGCACTGATTTTCTTATTTACTATATAAATCTATATACCTACCTATGACCCTCCCTCCTTCCCCGCACCTTGCAAGCAACATGTTTCTTCTTGGGGTTGCTCGCAAAAGAGGAAGATGGCCGTAACGTGTTGACGCGCGTGAGTGGCGAAGGGGACAATAGGATTACGGGGGGTGCGCACAATATTGTGACTCATGTGTGATAAATTCTCGAAGGGGTCCCGTAGTCAAGACTACAGGCATAATAGGTAGGTATATAGATTTATATAGTAAATAAGAAAATCAGTGCTGATTTTACAATTTGACCATAAAAACGAAATATAAAAACAGTGAAGAGATAGAATTATGATTTTAAATAAATGAATGGAATGTGGGTCAGAGTCCACAAAATGGAAATTCTGTCCTGTGGACTATAAAGAGCATGTGAATATTCCTTTTACAAACGAAATATGTTAGTAAACCTGTCCATTTGTTCATTCAGGTAGATATGGATGGCAAGAACATCCAATTGACAAAAGATGGAAGAAAGGCATGCTTCACAAAAATTCCCTTTTCTATGTGACTTCTAGAACAAATTGGACTGGGTCGACACTGACTGGTAGAGAAATTGTTAGTTGGATAATTCCAAACGATTGCTTCCGTAATGGACGCCCAAATTCCCAATATATACACTAAAGGAAAAAAGAAACTTATAAAAGTTCAAGAGATCACCAAATTAAATTCTCTGCATGGAAATGTACCAAATTTGGATATAATGTTGATTCAATGCATGGCTTTAAATGACAGTCAATAACAAAAAGTTTTCTTCAATGCCACAAAAGAAATGTGCACTGAAGCAAAGGACTCTCTAATCCCCAAGTCACAAAGACAAACTGCAGCCTTGTACACCATATGCATGTCAATGAATGAAACAAAAGAATTTCAAAAGGGATTTGCAAGTTCATATCCAAACAGATTAATAGCCAGTATGTCCACCTCTAGCTTGCTGGCAAGCTGTACACCGTCTTCGCATGCTTCCGATCAGATTCGCGATGGTAGCCTGGGGAACATTGTTCCATTCCTCTTGCAGTGCTGCAATGAGCGTCTCCCTATTGATGGGTTGATTGTCACGCCTTGACACACGTCGACCAAGCTCTTCCCAGAGATGTTCAATTGGGGAAAGGTCTGGTGAACGGGCGAACCATGGCAGAACATCAATATCCTCTTGCTCGAGGGGTGCAAATCCCTTTTGAAATTCTTTTGTTTCATTCATTGACATGCATATGGTGTACAAGGCTGCAGTTTGTCTTTGTGACTTGGGGATTAGAGAGTCCTTTGCTTCAGTGCACATTTCTTTTGTGGCATTGAAGAAAACTTTTTATTGACTGTCATTTAAAGCCATGCATTGAATCAACATTATATCCAAATTTGGTACATTTCCATGCAGAGAATTTAATTTGGTGATCTCTTGAACTTTTATAAGTTTCTTTTTTCCTTTAGTGTATTTCTTTTTTACAAACGATATTCCTTTAGACATCGTTGACGTTCCTGTCAGTCTTTCTTTCTCTCGCTCGCTTTTTCTCTTTCCTCTCTGAATATCTGTTATTTTCTCTGCAATTCCCCTCCCTCATATGGATGTAAAATGAAGATAAATAAACCAATTCAAATAGAATCAAATCATTGAACTTCTTTTAAAAATAATAATCACACCACTTCCTTTATTGCCATCGCCATCTCTCTTTCCCTCCCCGTTAGGCCTTAATGAAATTATCTTTTGTCTTTTTGTTAATAAGTTTACAGTGGGAATATATTTCTGCCTTTACCCCCCCCCCCCCCCCCCCTCCGTAATTTATATCTACCAATCTTTCTCCTCACTCGGACTCCTTTCTTACATTTTACTTTCTTCCCAGACTTTTTTTTCATCTCCTTCTCTAGAAAAAAAGTGGTTCCTTTCTTTCTTTTTTTCTCTCTCTCTCCCCCTCTGTTTCTAAAATATCTTTTTTTTTATCAAACAAGTGTCCCAGTGGTGTAAATAAGGGTGTGGTTTTATTGGTAAATTTTAATTTGTATAACCTGTCGTCGGGTAGCCAAAAGTTTTTTAAAGCTCGTTAGAACAAATTCACTCTAAACCCTTGCCCCACCCTCCCCCCCCCCCCCCATGAAAAAAAAATCTAAAAAAAAAAATGATCTAATTTTTCAAATATGTTGTGTCTCTTCTCACTTGATGTCTTTTTTCTTTATTTTGCATAGGTGAATGTAAGATTTTGCTGCATTAAAATTTTTTTTTTTTAAATCGAGAGCAAAATGACGGTTTGGCATGTTTGGTAACCGGGAAAAATTAACACCAGTCTCTTTTGACTTTAGCTGATGAATAACACAATTCAAAGCTGGGTTTTTTTTTTCATCAAAATTGTAAGATCGACCGAAGTACCAGTGACAAAATGATTTAAGTTCCCCAGTGCACATGACAGTAACTCCCTTCTTGATAAAACAAGCAGAACTGAAAAGCTTAAGGCGCAAATATTCTTTCTGAATGAGAAGCGCCTTAAAGCGTAAATAAACAAACAGCTCTTTTGTGTTTTGGTTCATTGCTGTTGACAGATTAGCTTTCAATATTAAATAAACCTAACATTTCTTTCAAAGTCATCCTTTTAAAGTTGAATATTCCATAAATCTCATGCAAAATTTGAAGGAAACATTTAGGGAAATTAGAATGAGAATATAATTTATAATATATTGTACCATTCCTACTTTTCAGTTGGGCATTAAAGGGAAAGTCCACCTGATACTAAGTTGATTTTAAAAGAAGCCGAAAAATAAAGAGCCAGATCAATGAAAGTTTGAGCAAAATCGGATAATCAATCAAACACAAATTGATTTTTTTTTTTTACCTTAGCGCTCTTTGAGGGAGTAGCAGCTCTGGAACCTGTCTCTTCTAATTTAATTTTTGAATGGAATATTCTTTTCTGTTTGTGTTTTTAACATTACCAGCATAGCAGTTATACATTTTAGATTCTGCCGGACAAAGTTTGAACTCTGGTTCATCGTACATCATCATTTATTCCTTGGTCCTATTTTTCACCTTGCTAACTTGGACTGTTATAGCTGGAAGGAGCCATACTCGATGTTGCACAGTCATGTACACCATGCTCTTTTCTGCTAGTCTGCATTGTTGTAAAGAGTTGGACCAACAATAGTGGAAGCAGTGCTTTGATTGTCGTGTATTCTCCATTGAATAGACAATGGGATTCCTCACTATGTATTGCACCTCCTCTTATTGTGTATAGTATATGGCAAGTTAAAAGGTTACTTAAAATTTTCTGTAGAATCTGATTTTTTGTGATATATCCCCTATTTTGGGGGTGCTGAATATGAATTTACTTGTTGCCATTTTTCTAAATGACGTCTTCGGCCGTTGCCATGGTAACGAAATATTTTCTAAAAAATAACATATCTCTTAACAAACAACATGAAAATATAATGTTAGTGATGAAGTGTATCAATTTCAAGCTACCCGTTTGATTAAAATCAAAATCTCAGTTGTCAAAGGGCATGGTTACGCTCAAAAGGGCCGTGGCTATGGTAACGCCTAAAATTGTTCAGAAAATAGCATAGTTCTGTAATGAAAAATCATAAACATAATAGAAGTGTATAAATATATCTATTTCATGCCAAAACTTTGATTTCCATCGAAGTCTTGGTCGTGCAAAGTCATATTTATGCCACAACATGGTCGTTGCTATGGCAACGACATGGAAGAAATTGGTATTTTAAGAAAAAATATAGCTTTTTTGTATCAGAACAAAAAAGAAAACATAATAAAAATGTCTAAGTACACATACTTTCCACTTTCAAATTCTTTTAGGTCTAGATGAAGATTTTCAGGTAACAGTCATGCCTGATTTGACAGTTGCTATGGCAACAAAATGATGCAAAAGTTAAAGTTAGGTATGAATGGCTTATGAAATCAATAACAAAAGTGTATAGGCTAATATACCCAAAACGTACCCCATCCTCTTAGGCACAGTTTCATCCATTCTGTTATTGTTGGTTACCCAGATGAATCAGTCATCATTATGTGCCTATTTGCCATCAATTTGGTGGTGGATGAAAGTGCTAAAGACATTGCCATGGTAACAAATTACTTCTCAGATAATAACATATTTTTCATAAATATAAATACATACAACATAAATACATGTCGTTAATGTCTCAGAATCTCTCAAGCTGCACATTACCTTGCAGTTAACATCTGGCTTATCAAAGGTCATGGTTATGCTCCAAATTGGCCGTTGCCATGGTAATATCTGAATTTCTAGAAAATGCCAATATATTTATGATGCAACAACGTATTAACATAACAAGTGTGTTCGTTTGTCCGTTTCATGCTCCAAATTTGATTGCCATCAAAACCTTGGTCATGCAAAGTCTTACAACAATGTATTTATACCATAATATGGTCGTTACTATGGCAACGACCAGGTTTAGACTGATATTTTGAGGAAAAATATGGTATTTCTCTATCTTAACACTAACACAAAAAACATTGTCTAAGAAAGTAGTAAAAATGTTACAAATTTCCAACTCTCCAATTATTTTCAATAAAGATGTATTTTTGATATATTTTTTAGGTAACAGTCATGTCTGATAGAATAGTTGCTATGACAACACATTGATGTGAAAAAAAATAAAAGAAAGTATGCTCGACTTATGAATCAATAATAAAAAATGCATGGGCTAATATGTAGAAAGTGTACTCCCACCCGTGACACAGTTTTCTCTAATGGGATCTACCAACAGACTCTTTGTCATAATCTTCCCTGATTGCTGTTAAACTGGTGGTGAGTGATAAATCCAAACATTCCAGATACATTGCCTTGGTAATCGATCAGTTAAATTTTGAAATTTTGAAAGAAAAATGTATAGCCTTCACATACATGTATATCTAAATATAACATACATAAAAGCATAATACAAGTGTTCAAGAATATATCAAATGTAGTTCAACGTACCTCTTTGATATTCATTAAATTGTTAGTTATTCATAGGCAGCTTTATGGCAAAACATGGCTGTTGCTACGGCAACGTCCTGATATGACATTATTATCCCGCCGCTGCAACCATGACATCATTGAACGACTACCAGCCACAATCATGTCTACCAACCGTTTATTTGATCATACTAACAAGATACTGGCCAAAAGGGGCGAAGGTCATACTCCAACGAATAAACGCAATCCTCCCTCAAAAGGACATCAAACTCAATGGTGATAGTAAACAAATACACTGAAAACAAACGGAGTACATCTACTGCAATACTGCCCTGTCGTATTAGACACCTTTTTTCCTTTATCTTCTTCTATAAGCCTATTAGCCTTTTGTAGCTATCATCTGCCGGTTTGTTATGAAAATATCCATGAATTGAACAGCCTGCCTACATGTAGATAGTGTGGGCTTCAAAGGAGGCTCTTTTGATGTGATTGATGTGATATGATTGTATTATTACTTACTAATAACAAGAGGCAATACATTTCAATATTTACAATATTTATAGCAATTTGAAAACATTAAATACATGTACGTAGATCGTGGTTAAAAACAACAACAAAAAAGAATGGTAAAATGAAACCAGTTTCCGATGCCAGTTTTGAAAATATCTGGGCAAACGCAAATAATGCCAACAAATCCTTTTTCTGAAACTCCAGCTTCAACCTCCCTTGAAAATAGCAGACAACTCTGCCTCTAATGTCTGAGTAGATGTCACACAGCCCTGCATGCAGCGGTTGTTACTCTGATCTTCGAAGATTGCATTCTCAGATGCTTACATGAACCTGGAGGTCTGGAGCCACCCTATGAGGTCTCCAATTCTGCTCTGACCTAGGTAAATGCATATAAACTAGATCTAGATCAAGTCAGGCCCAGAAGGAGACTAGATCTACCAGTTCCTCTAGCAGTTTTCCTCCTGTGTTCATTGATACTAAGGTTTAACACTTTGTAGGACTCAGTTGTGACCTTGAAAGGGCACCTATTAGTTGCAGATAAGACCTTGCTAGCTGGAACATGCAATAATCATCCTCTAGGCCATTTCAATAATCTGCAGGAACTGAAAAGCCTCTATTGATGGGCAAGATCTACAAGTTCATATCCTACAACATGCATTAAGATGTTACATAGGAGGGCGGGAGGATAAAATTTTGAAGCAACCAATATTACGCTTATACCCATTAATTTTGTAGACCTAGCACGCATACTTTTAACTCCCCCCTTTTTTGCAGCTGAACGTTGTTCGGCAACAGTCCAGATTCAGCTACAAATCCACTACCAAATGTTGTCAATTATTCAAAAATAATCTTGTTACACATTCTCTTTGTATATCACAGGTTTATTATAGCAATGACCCTTGTCTGGCATAACCACGGCCTTTATCGACTGGGAATCTTGCAGAAAAGCACATTTGATTTTCCATTTTCATGATGTCAGCCAGAAAGTGTATGTTTTTTTTAAATTCCAATATTCAACACCCATCATCTGTTTAATACCAAACAGTTATATCATAACAGCTGATACCTGGGTAATTAACCCTTTGTACTGGGGGGGGGGGGGGGGGGCTCTGAGACAAATATCGCCACGCGTTTCGAACCACTGCATTTCACGCCACGCCATTTTCTGAGTTTTTCTTTCAAGTCTTCTACATCTTGTGACATCATGTTTTAAAAAATCGGTCATACCGTTACCAAGTTACATGACCTTTTGTGACCTCATGTCAGCCCGAAAATGGAGAATTTCTGAGTTCTGTGTACAAAACGAATGGGGAATGCCTACTTTATCAACTATAGTTTCTTCACTTCACCACTGCAGTAACAGAAGCTGGAGAGGACTTGGTGCTGAAGAGGAAGAGGAAGATGGCAGATGACTACTCTGAAGATCCCAGAGTGTGTGCAGCCAGAGAACACCTAAGAGCTGCTATGGACGAGTTCTGTGCTGATCCTTCGGAGAGAAGAAGAAGTGTGTTGAGGAGAGGAAGGAAGACCTCGTGCCAACTGCACTAAAGCTAGGGAGGAGTCTTTGCTGATTGAGAAGATCTGGAGAGTTGAGAGAGCAGCAGACAGTTGTAAAAGCATAGGGAGTTTGACGATCATCAACGAGATCACGGGGAAGAAGAGAGGGAGTTCGAGTCAGATCAAAGAACAGGCCTTGAGTAGGAAGGGGAAGTTGCTGAACCATTTTAAGACCTTACTAGGACAAACCTCTCCCACATATTTCTCCTTCAAATTCCAAAGATTTCTTCTAAAGCCTACGGTCAAAGATCTTTCTCATTTGCTGCCTCATCACTCTGGAACAACTTACCGCACCAAATTCGTAAAGCCGACAATGTGAACATTTTTAGAACAATGTTAAAAACCCATCTGTTCAAATCTGTTTATTCATAATGTGTACATGTATCTTGTTATATTTTGCTCTTTGTAGTTTCTCAGTATGTGTAATTGTTCTGGTATCTCTCTCTTACTATCACTCTATAAGCGCTTAGAGGCTTTGGCAATTAGCGCTATATAAATGTCATGTATTATTATTATTATATCAGAACACCAGGGTGATCAGGCAGCTATTCAAAGAAATGGATATCGAGACAGGCCCTTTACCAGTGAAGAGCTTAAGAGAGCCAGCGGGGGGGGGGGGGGGGGGGGTCAAGGAGGGTAAGGGGTATGGATATGATGGAGTGTCGCGGGAGGTGATGAAGAGATGTGGATTTTAGTGATATCAGCCTGGAGTTCTGTAATCAGGCACTTGAGAAGAGTGTTTTCCCAGATCAATGGAGGATAAGTAACACTGTCCCAGTACCAAAGAAAGGTGACCTTACTAACACCAACAACTACAGGGGCATCTCACTAACGTTACTTGCATTGCTGCAAAGACCCTCAACAGGATGATTCTGAACCGAATCCAGCAAGAGATTGAGAAGCAGCTCAGAGACAGCCTGAATGGCTTTAGAGAGGGAAGATCCGCCACTAGTCAGGAGCATTCTTGAGGGTGCCAGAGCAAAGGGCCTCCCTGCTGTCATGGTGTTCAATGACTTTAGAAAAGCCTTTGATTCAGTAGACCGAAACTGCCTGATGAACATTGTATGGGCTTATGGAACCCCCAAGAAGATGGACCTGATATCCCTGCTGTACACAAACACCAAAGCCCAGGTTATCACACCCGATGGGCTGACAGAGTTCGAGTTACAGACTGGAGTACTCCAGGGTGATACATTAGCTCCATATCTTTTTTTGATCGTAATTGACCCTGGCACTGGAGAAACACCATGACTCTGGCTTCACCGTAACTCCACCTTGGAGCAGGAGAGTTAAGGCTAAGAAGATATCAGATGCTCAGTTTGCTGACTACATAGTTCTGTTGGCAATCACAGTAAAGGAGGCAGAGGATTTACTGGGAGAGGTGGAGGGGTAGCTATGAATGTAGGACTGCGGATAAATGAGAGCAAGACTATCTGCTGGAGAACGTCTTGGAGCCAGAGGGAATCGTGAGTGCTGGTGGGAAGCCAATTGAATTGGTGGATGACTTCCTGTACTTGGGAGCAAAGATCAGGAACACAGAGGATGACGTTGTGGATAGGGTGAAGAACGCCTGGGCAGCATGCTACAGCTTGAAGTCGGTGTGGGAATCAGACCTCCGTAAAGTCCTAAAGATAAGTCTCTTCACAGCTACGGTGGAGTATGTTTTGTTGTATTGGTCAGGGACCTGGACCCTTACAAAGAGACTTACTCAGATGGTTGATGGGCGCTACACTAGAATGTTAAAGGATGGCTCTGAACGTCAACCAATTCGCAACAAGATTGAGGAACTCGGAGCTGTAGGGAAACCTTCCAAACGTCAGCTCCAAAGTAACCCAGAGGAGATTGAAGCCTTCAGGGCATGATCAAAGGCAACCAGAACTCACACTACACTGAGTGGCCCTTCATGGAGAAGCAAGAAGAGGGAGACATAGGAGGACATGTCGATTCATTAACGATGGACACTGGTCTCCAGGAGACGCGAGGCATCGCTGAACTTATGAATGACAAAGGTTGCTGGAAAGAACTTATCCATGGATCTCGGAAATTCTGCCTGACTTGATTGATTGTTCCATTACAAATACATGCTTTTCTGAATATTCAGACGTTACCATAGCAACGGCCATTTTTTAGCATAACTATGAACTGGGATAATTCAGATGTTAATTGCGGCCTAACTAGTAGCTGGAAGAGATGTTCTTAGATATTAACTTTATGCCTTTACGTGGTTTACTCAGAGACATTTTACTTCGTGAAATTAATTTGTTACCGTGGTAACGTCTCTGGCACGTTTATCCACCATCCCTTTTTTTATGGCAAAGAGGCAGATAATGATATTGATGGCCAAGACAACTAGGTAATAAGAAAGAACAGAGTGAGGAAAAAAATATGTCCAAGGGGAGGAGGTAGATTTTAGGTATGTTAACAAATGCACTGAAATGAATTTCATAAGCTACGCATACCTACTTTAACTTTTGCATCATTTGTTGCCATAGCAACTGTCCTATCAGGCATGACTATTACTTCAAAATCTACACCTAGAATGAAAAGAATCAGAAAGTGGACAGTATGTGTACTTAGGCATTTCTTATTATGTTGTATGTTTTGTTTTGATACAGAAATGCTATATTTTTTTTCTTAAAATACCAATTTCAGCCATATTGTTGCCATAGCAACGACCATGTTGTGGCACATATATGACTTTGCAAGACCAATATTTTGATGGAAATCAAAGTTTTGGCATGAAATAGATATATTTAAACACTTCCATTATGTTTTTATGTTTTTATTGCAGAAATATGCTATTTTCTGAAAAAAATTAGGCGTTACCATAGCAACGGCCCTTTTTGAGCATAACATGACCTTTGACAACTGTGATTTTGATTTTAATTGAACGGGTAGCCTGAAATTGATACACTTCATCACTAACATTATATTTTTATGTTGTTTGTTAAGAGATATATGTTATTTTTTAGAAAATATTTCGTTACGGCCGAAGACGTCATTTAGAAAAATGGCAACAAGTAAATTCATGTTCAGCACCCCCAAAATAGGGGATATAGCACAAAAAATCAGATTCTACAGAAAATTTTAAGTATCCCTTAAAATTGTGACGAGGAGCCGTGTACTAGTAGTCCTTTCATCGAGGATTGTCCTATCCAGTCAATCTCCTTAATATTGAATGGAGTGAACAATATATTATACCTACCCAAGTACACTGGAAAGAGAATCTACTACTACAGCAATTCTACTCCAACATTTAATGTATTACTATTGGTAGCAGGAGATATTGAGGCAAACCCTGGCCCAATAAACAAAGATGGGTCGAAATGTGACAGGAATGATGAGTTGGGAACTCTGCAAAGAATACGTTACAGTAGAGCAGCCCTCAGTAAAGTTATTGCTGATCTGACACTTCCAGGATTTAAGTTCCAGCACACTCCACGTTTGAATCGAACAGGAGGAGGGATTGCTGTTATTCATCGAGATTCACCAAATCTGGTTACATCCTCGTCTCAAACTTTTGCCACCTTTGAAAGTATGTGCTGTGATATTATGCCTGACAGTAGCTCCTCGGTCTCTGTTAAATTGGTAGTAATCTACAGGCCACCATACAGTCGAAGGAATAGAACAACAACATCAATGTTTCTTCGGGACTTTGCTCATTACTTATCTGTCTTATCAACTTGTCCCTCTAAGCTGATGATAGTTGGTGATTTCAATATTCACTGGGATGATCAGGCGAATGTTGATACCAAGAACTTTTCTGACATGATGAAGACTTATGACCTTCTTCAATATGTATGTGACTGTACACATACAAGTGGGCACATTTTGGACTACATCTTATCTAGAAATTATGAGGATATTGTCAAGTCCGTAGAGGTCTCTTCCTTCCTTAGTGATCATGCAGAGGTACACTGTGACCTTAATATCTTCAAGCCAGCATTAGGTCGTAAAGAAATAGTGTATCGGAAACTGAAGGTAATTGATCACGATGCATTTGCTAAAGACCTGGAGTCAACTGATCTGTTTCAGGAACCAGAGACTGACATCAACAAGCTGACAGATCAGTACGAGAGAACTCTTTCAGATATTCTGGATAAGCATGCCCCTGTTAAGCATGGTGTTGTTTCCTTACACTCGCCAAATCCTTGGTATTCAGAAGAGATCACAGAGGTAAAGAAGCTTAGGAGGAGGTTAGAAAAGAAGTGGCGAAATACCAGACTTGAAGTTCATAGGCAGTGCTTCAAAACTCAACGCCAGGTTGTGGGGAACATGATAAAGCATGCAAATGCCTCTTATTATGAGAAGCAGATCTCCGAGTGCTGTGGTCAAAGAGAAGTGTACAGAGTCATAAACAAGATGCTTCATAATCCGTGTGAAATCTATGCTTCCTACACACCGCTGTGACCAAGAACTTGCGGAGAAGTTTTGCCTATACTTTTCCAAAAAGATAAAGGCCATTCGAGAAGGACTAGACGCCGAAGTGGTATTTGGCACAGATATAGTTACCGAACATTCTGCTGGGAAAGACCAAGTGCTTGACACCTTCGACTTGGCATCTGAGGATGAAGTGAATAGGATTATAAAAAGTTCTCCATCAACTTCGAGCACACACGATTCAGTTCCCACATGGATTCTGAAAAAAACATTTAGATCTTATTCTGCCAAGTATAACACTTATTGTCAATATGTCATTGGAAACAGGCATTTTCCTGACTCGTTCAAGGAAGCAGTTGTTCGTCCTCTTTTGAAGAAGCCAAGGCTTGACCCGGATATCCTGAAGAACTACCGACCAGTGTCAAACCTGAAGATCGTCTCAAAGGTATTGGAACGAGTCGCAGCCCAGCGTCTTCAATATTATCTGGAACTGAATGATCTTTGTGAACCTCTTCAGTCAGCTTACAAGAAGCATCATAGCACCGAATCTGCTCTTATTAAGGTTCACAATGATATCATTCAAGCCCTTGACCAGAAGCAGGCTGTCTTTTTGGTGCTACTTGACCTGTCAGCAGCCTTTGACACCATCGACAAGGATATTCTGATCAGAAGGTTTGGCTCGATAGGCTTGACTGGATCTGCTCTAGCTTGGATTTCTTCGTATCTGAGCAACCGCTAGCAGATTGTGAAGATTGGTGATTGCTCGTCATCGGTAGCTGAGCTTCCATACGGCATGCCACAGGGATCCGTTCTGGGTCCGTCATTTTTCAGTCTTTATGCCAGCCCTCTTGCCAAAATTGCAAGATCACATGGCATCAATATACATCTCTATGCTGATGACACCCAGCTATACATGCCATTCGATCCTGCTGACCCTTTAAGCGAGGCCTCTTCTAAACATAAACTTGAATCTTGCATTGATGACATGAGGAAGTGGATGGTAAAGAACAAACTAAAATTGAACGATGATAAGCATTCATAGTATTAGGAAATCTCTGCCATCTAAAGTTGCAGCATCTGTAATTCATTCGTATGTAATATCTCGAATTGATTATGGAAATGCCTTACTTTTTAAAACTACATCTCATCAACTTGCCAAGCTGCAACATGCTCAAAATTCTGCTGTTCGGGTCCTCAGTGGAGCATCTCGTTTCTCTCATATAACACCAATTCTCAAAAATCTCCACTGGCTACCGGTAACCAAAAGAATAGAATTTAAAATTTTACTCCTCACATGGAAATCAATGCATGGTCAATCTCCCCTATACCTGCAAAACCTTGTCTCAAAATATGTTCCAGGAAGAAATTTGCGTTCATCTAGTAGTAATCAGCTAAAGGTTCAAAGGACAAATTCAACTCTGGGAGAAAGGCTTTTTCTTTTTCAGCTCCATCACTTTGGAATGCTCTTCCACTGAGGATCCGATCAGCAGAATCGGTTGAAACATTTAAAACGTGTCCTAAATCCTACTTATTTTAATCATATTTTTGTTAAATTTGTTAGATAATTACTTGCACTTATATACTTATACTTACACTTATACATTATCATACCTTGTCTCTATCCTCCTTTAATCCTTTAACTTCTTTATCCCTCTGCGCCTCTGAATAGTCATACTAGATCGATGGCGCATTATAAATGCTGTGATTATTATTATTATTATTATATCTTGCGAGCTCCTCTTCCATTGGCTAGATGTGTAAACAAACAAAAATCATGTTATAATTTTCTTTGTTTTTGATAAGGGAATAGATTTGTATCGTACAAGTGAGATGATTATATCTAGGGTATAAAGGATAAACTATTTTCGAGAAAATGGAAATTTATGGGGTGTTTTCAGTACAGCACACAGGGGAAATGGGAGACGAGGTCACAAGATACGTCTCAGAGTTGCCAACTTGTGTTAAATTCCTAACTTTAATATTTCTTATCGGACTTTGCTAAATCTTTCAAAGTGAATATCTGGGAGGACTATCCCTTTAACTATTGACCTATAGAATGCTAGGTAAAATTCATTGAGGTTACTTTTATACTTTCTAGCCATACACAAAAACATTGTTGTAGGTGATTGGTACACTTTAATTAACCTGACATTTTCTTTAAAAAGTCAAATTTTAAAGCAAATCATTCCATACAGCCCTGGAATAAATTATTAGACCAAGCTTCTGTAATAAAGGTACTATAATATGCATTCAAACTGATGAAAATGATTTCTTTGTATTTCATTGAATGAATAACTTATTCCAGCAACTGTACCTTGCTTTTATGATATTGTATTTCCCCCTTACCACAAATATAACACTTTCAGTAACCATTTTTGGTCTAATAATTGTTTCCATGACTGTATATCTAATGCAAAATTTTTGGGAAAAAATTAGGAAAATTAGAATAAATAATTGTTAGGTAATTGTTAGTGAATTGAACTATCCATTCTTCTCAGTTTGGCATTAACAGTATAATGGCATAATTACACAAAAATATACCATGAACTTGCCAGAAGATTTTTACACATGTAATTGAAGGAACAGTATCCGCCTAGTTTTACTCTCCTATTCAGTTTGCCAGCTATCACTTTAAGCCGATTAGAATCACATCTTGCTAGATCATCTACAAAAAAAGGAATCTCTGGAGTCAAGTAAAATCCTTTTTTGAGAGTGTAAGACATTTTTTTGTACTCAACCTTTTTATAAAAAGGCTTTCTACTCTGAGTTGTGGTATCTACAATAATATCGGAAATCCCTCTGAAAGCCCTTTGTGTAAAAGGCAATATATTTGAAAGATAATGAAAAAAATTATGATTCACAGCATTTACGTAGCACCAAATTTCTGTTAAAACATCCGAAGGTGCAGGCTCCTCAACTAAGAGAGTATTTTCTCCTCCGCTGTAATAGATGAGTTTCGAGGCCTGATGTAGAAAAGTAAAGTAATACTTGTATTGTGATTATTGGTTTCATCGATCTTGATAATAGAAAGTCATAGTTTTCCACGGGCATATTTTCACATATGTGTATCGGCCCGATACATTTAAAACAGGTTGAGAAAGAAAAGATAAAAGCAAAGAGATAAAAGTTGTTCAATTTGTAAAATGAGATGGGATTTGTGTGAGAGGTGAGAGCCAATACTCGATATAAACTCTCATTCGTTTTCAGTAGCAGTCTGAAGAAAAACAATTGGTTTTGAAGTTAACCTTTGTATTTCCCACACGTATTACTGCCAATACTGCTTCCCTGATTGATAATCATACAAGTATTGATAGTGGATGTTTTAGTGTTGACATTTCAGATCATTTACCCATTTTCCATCTTTCTCAAACTGAATATAATCCAAAAGAAGCATGTACTTCAAAAATATTGTCTCGCAAGATCACGAATGATGGCATAAACGCATTGATTGCGGAACTGTATGTTACAGACTGGTCTTGTATATATTGTTGTACTGATGTAAATGAATCTTATGAATTGTTCTTATCAAAATTACTTTATGCATTTGACAAACATTTACCATATATTAAACGTAATGTCAAGAAACCGCATATCCGTAAACCCTGGATCACTCCAGAACTTTTACGTTACATTAGAAAAAAAAATAAGCTTTATAAAATATTTTTGAATGACCGTTCTTCTTCTCATGAAAATAAATACAAGAACTTTAGAAACAAAGTGAACCAAATTTTGAGGCATGCTAAGAAATCATATTACTCCAACAAATTGGAGAATGAGCATGATGTCAAAGGCACATGGTCGGTTTTGAATAATTTATTGAGAAAATCAAAAAATTCTCTTCCTAAGTATTTTTTATCTGATGACAAACGTGTTGATGATCCACTACAAAATGTGAATGAATTTAATAATCATTTCATTAATTCATGTGCGAAGGCAATTAATTTATTGCTTCAAGACAATGGTTATGTATCCCCTGATTTTAAAGATTATCTAACAACTCCAAGTGCTGTATCATTATATTTAACGCCGATAGATGAAAGCGAAATTATTGAAAACTGTAAAACACTTAAAAATACCAAATCATGTGGGTTTGACATTATTAGTACTGATATTTTAAAAAGAATCATCCATTCAGTTGTTAAACCAGTAAAACATATTTATAATCAATCCCTATCTAGTGGAATTGTTCCAGATAAACTCAAGATTGCTAAAATTGTTCCAGTTCATAAAAAAGATGATCCTCATACTTTCGAAAATTACAGGCCTATTTCAATTTTACCTTCTTTGTCAAAAATACTAGAAAAGTGTATGCACAAACGTCTTTATTCTTACTTGAATCGCAATAATTATATTATCAACAGTCAATATGGATTCCGTTCAAATCATGCCACTGTACATGCAATGATGGACTTACAGGACAAAATAATCAGGGCCATAAAAAATAACAACTTCGGAATAGGTTTATTTATGGATCTCTCCAAAGCGTTTGATATTGTAAACCATGATGTTCTTTTATATAAGCTTGAATATTATGGTGTAAGGGGTATACCATATCAGTGGTTTCAGAGTTATTTAGAAAATCGTTATCAATATACTGTATATTATGAATATTTATCAGATCGTTCTATGGTAAATAGCGGTGTGCCACAAGGATCAATCCTCGGGCCCTTGCTCTTTTTAATATATGTAAATGATATAGTTAAGTCTTCTGAAATTTTTGATTTTACAATGTATGCAGATGACACAACGATATTTTATACGCAACCCAACTTATTTAACTTAGAACAGAATTTTAATTTTGAATTGAATAAAGTTTGTAATTGGTTTAAAGCTAATAGACTTCTTATAAACAAAAAGAAGACCAATTTTATGATATTTTCTTTAAATAGTACTTTTGAAACTTCAAATGCATTGACAGGCATTACCATTTACATTGATTCTATTCCTTTAAAGAGAGTTAATGTCGTAAGTTTCCCAGGAGTCCATATTGACTGTAATATGAAATGGGATACTCATGTGAACAACATAATTTGTAAAGTATCCAGATGTATTGGTATCTTATTCAAAATTAAATATATCTCAAATCATGCTTTGTTCTCATTATATAATGCACTTATATTGCCATATTTATCATATTGAGTCAGTGTCTGGGGTAATTGTGGTAAATTGAAATTAAACACTTTATTTAAATTACAGAAAAAAGCTTTGCGTATTTGCACTAGCAGCCATTATCTTGCCCACTTCGCTCTCTCTTCAAAAAACTCAAAACTTTGAATATATTTGATTTATATAAGTATCACACAGCAGTGCTAGGATATTTATATTTTCATAAACTCCTTCCATATAATATTTTATCTATGTTCTCTACAAATCTCGATATTCATAATTACAGTACAAGAAATCGATCCAATTTCCATCGTTGGAAAGTTATAGTTATGTATGAAGAAAAATCTCCTCGGTTTAGTATACCTCTAATTTGGAATTCATTACCAAATTATATTTCTGTTTGCATTAGCCAAATCTCATTTTAAGAAAATCTGAAAACATTTTACTTATCCAAATACTGACACAGTTTTATATACATCTGTTTGTACACTTACTGTGCATGTTGCTGTTCCTCTGTCGTATGTCTTTATCTTTGTTTCATTTGAATTTGTTTTTATCCATGTCTTTCAGTAACAGATTTGTTATAAATACCTGTATGTCATTGTAATGTCTATTTTAGGGAACTTGTTTTACAGGGCCTTTTGGCCTTATTTTAGTTTCCCTCATTTTCATTTTCGACTGGATAATTTGGTTTATCTTGAAATTGTCTTTTCATTAATTGAAAGGCATGAGATATTATTGTATAACTTTTTTAATGTATTTTACCTACATGAATATGTATAATAATATATATATCAATCACTGTTACCATAACGATCCCTCTCAGCGTCAAGCACCTTTAATAAGCACAATATAAATGCTTAGCCATTCGCATATGTACCGCCCATAGTTCTGATCCCCGAGACGACACAAAATCTTTATTTGCTAAATTGAAGTGATTTTTTTTAACGCCCAGTCAGCACCTTATTGGGCTATATGGGGGCATAGTACGTATATTTGATTATGAGAGTGATACTTTGTGCTTAAATATTGTGGGGTTGCATTGCGATATGGATAATAATACACTATACCACAGTAAATAAGTAAAAGATCTTTTATATGTATTTCGGAGACGCAATCTGAGCATGAGCAGATAAAGGTCATCTGTACAAAATTCTAAAACCCACTGACACTAATATTCGATGTGTGCTCATGAATGTCATGTAATCATTATTCAGTTATGCACTAATGGTGCATTCCATGATATCCAGGTGGAAGTATTCTTTTTAAAGGGGGAAACAAAAGCAATTCATGAGGCACCTCTATCACTCCCAGAGTTATTTTTCTGAAGTGCACGTAAAGGGACCCTCCATGTCTAAAATATCTGTGGATATTTGGGGTCATTTGTACCATGCGCTAACCCCGAACTGGCTTATTGCAATGCTTCAAGCTTTAAGCTTATATTGCCATACCTTCTTATAAACAAAAAGAAGACTCATGCTTATTCCCAATGCCGTGTACCATGCAGAAATAAAACTAAATATATAAATAAACAAAGAATTACCTACTTTGCAGGCAGAAACTCTGATAAAGTGTTGAATTAGGGTCTGTGCTCGCAGACTACATCGCCCGCTATACCAAAGACACATCGATGTTCTTTTTACAACGCATGGATGATCTCCTTTGTAGATCATAGAAGGAATTTTGCCAGTTAGAGCTAGTTTTGCTTGCGAGACATGCGAAAGTAAACAACGCATTATTCGTTGATAAGATAGTTTAGACTAAATCGCCAGGTAAAAAAAAACCACATCGATGATTCTTTACAACGTTACTATAGAGCATGTACTATAGCTGCTCGACCAATATGGTTGCTGAGCTGCGTTTTTCTCAAGAAAAAATGACTTCCTGATAAAGTGTCGAATTAGGGTCTGTGATCGCAGACTACATCGCCAACTGTACCAAAGACATTAACGAGACAAACAACATTTACCTGCTATCAAACGTAACACAGGTAAATAATAGTCTTTTCTATAATTCCTGCAAAATAATTTCTCAATTCAACCTTCCTAATCCTAGTACTGAACTCCTTATGTGACACAACACATTAAACACGCTTTTATACCATCAAATATTAATGGGATAGCCTTGCCCAACGACTAGGAGCCGCTCGTTTAATTCGATATCGATGCGATTGCGAAATGCGCATTCGAAATAGAGTACCGAAGTGTGACGTCATACCGGCCAAGTTGTCAAGGTTGCTGGTTCTAAACAATTTTGTGCTAAGCAATGGCGTGGTGATCACACCAGCGCCAAACACTGAAATTGCCCGCCGCCAGCCTGTTGCTCGAATGACTTCGCGGTGAACCTCATTGCGCGGGCTCTGTTGTTTGGAACCAGTTTGGACGACGAGCGAATATGACGTCAACACTTTGGTACTCTATAGATCTGTACATATACACAAATGTTATAACCACAACTGAATAGGCCCTAACAGTTATTCTGCGACAAGTAGGCCCAGGGTAAAAAACCAGAGATAAAACTCACTAAGAAAAAACTCTGGAAAACCTTCGGATCCACTTTTACACAATAAAAAATTTCACAAATTTTCGCAATAAAAACAAATTTAAAATTTGTCGTGATGAAAGAGCAAGCTAGAATAACGCCTCAAACATCTTCTACCACACCCTAATGCTCGTGCCCCGCACCACATGCGGAGAACATTCTTGCATAAGGACTTCTTACTCTTGGACAACCCTTACCAAGCATAAGTATGCATACATTAAGGAGACAAACAACATTTACCTGCTATACAAACGTAACGCAGGTAATTAATAGTCTTTTCTATAACTCCTGCAAAATAATTTCTCAATTCAACCTTCCTAATCCTCGTACAGTCAGACCGCAGGTCATATGCAAATGAGCAAAAACCGCGTATTTTATTTCCAGTGCCCGAAATGGACTCTCTCCCTGCACCCAGTCTGCTGTATCGCATGGTCATCTTTAAAGTTATGTTCTTCAATAAATATTAATGCTGTGCTCATTAGACTTTCTGCATAAATAAATGAATAGTTTACCAACACAGGGATATTTTGTTTCAGTCAGAATTTTGAAAATAAGTTGTTTAAAATAACTGATGAAATAGTCATACAAAAGCCTTTTTTTCACAAGATTTCAAGTTGTTAAAAGACATAAAAAGTATATGAGCCGCCATGAAGACACATATGTATGGAAGCGCTGGAATCTCATCTTTTTCATCGTTACATTCAAAACATCCATAAATTTATGACAGAGTCAGGATCCAGCAATATTCAGCCGCAGGTTATCCGTTGTCAAGATTTGTTGTTGTTGTAGTTGAATATGATGGCGCACTTCAATCTCTCCAGATTATACTCGCCAGCCACTTTCGTCAGTGGTACTTCGGCTAAGGAAGGCCCACGTATAACGTCGATCCATTTGGTGATTATTAGTTGCATGAAATCATTAGTGAAAAACAAATTATATATATATATATTCCATCACCTAAATTAGTACGCGAAAGCCGAAGCGAAATAGCAAAATACAATAATCCAGTTTAAGAATTGTGAGATAAATGCAATGCGCGCGATACTAACTGTTCATGGAAAAAGCAGACTAACCAAAACGGTTAGTGGCATGTACATAACATAATAATTCCCGAATATAATCAGGGTTGGTCAAAAGTTGCTTAAGGGTTGGGTTATTGAGTTTTAACTTTCTGATCATTATGTGTCTCTCTTTTTCGTATTTTGAACAATGTAAAATGAAATGTTCGATAGTTTCAAATACTTTACACACTTCGCAAAGACCGGAAGAATGCTGATTGATTTGTAACATATAAAAATTGAATGTACACTTACCTACTCTCAGTTGTTGGATCAGGCATTCATCTCTCCGAGACAAGCCTTTTCTGTATGCCTGCTCGGTAACCTTGTCCTGCAGAGCATATAGAAATCTTCCCTTTTCTGAACTATTCATTTTGCCAAATATTTTTATAATAAACCAACCGAGAGCATGCAAGTTCGCTTGTAGTGTTAGATAAAACAATGTCTAAATGATTTTTCAGAGCGCCTTTCTTGGCAGCCCTATCAACTATTTCAGTGCCGTTAATATCACAGTGAGATGGAATCCATTCAAAAAAGACAAGAATATCCTTTGACAAAAAATTATGAATTTTGTGTAAGATTTCATTGACAATAGCGCATCTAATAAAGTATGAGTCGATCATTTGAAGGGCTGACAATGAGTCGCTAAAAATGACCACTGAACAGGACTTTACGAAACTGTCTAACCACTCCAGAGCCATTAGAATGGCGACGAGTTCCGCTCTCATGATACGTACATGTGACAATCTAAAAGATTTAATCACCTGATATTGGGGAACATAAAACGCAGCTCCTGTTCTGAGATCTTCAAGTTTAGACCCATCTGTATATACATGCAAATATCCTTTCCATATTATTCCTATTCTGTCCTGAACAATGGATTTCATCTCGGCTGCAAGCATATCCCTTTTTGGTATTTTGCCTCGAGTATCAAATGACACACGAGGACGGGATAACCGCCATTCGGGAATTTTCGGTATTAAATTGTCTTGATTTTCTACATTTACTTCGTCTCGACTGGCTCTAAGGCTAAATGGTGCTTTCCCACCCTTCCATTCACTTCTTTTCATGGTATAATGATCACCAAGAATTTCTTTAGAAGGATGACTGGATGAGCTAAACAACAAATAATATCTACATTTATCTACATTTATCATTAAATAATTTTCTCCTAAGTTCCAACGGCAATTCTCCGGTTAACACCTGTAGAGCCTCCAAGGATACATTATGTATAGTCCCTGTAATAATTTTTAGTGCTCTGTATTGTATAGCGTCGAGCTTTTTCTTCAGAGATATACACGCAGAATCATACATTTCACTGCCATAGTCTAAAACAGATAAAATAAGTCCTTTATATATCATCATCAAAATTTCATACTTATTTCCCCATGTAGTTCCTGAAACGCAACGTAATAAATTTAATCTTTTCTTACACTTCTTAATAAGTGCGTTAATATGGACCGACCAAGTTAGTTTATAATCCAGCCACATACCAAGAAATTTAAACTGCTCGCAATGAGGCAAAACATGCCCATTTATTTTCAAAGCAATGTCTTTCTTTTGTTTATTGGTAAATACCAAAACTACCGACTTGGTGTGTGAAATCTTTAATTTCCACCTCCAGCACCAAATTTCAATTTCATGGAGGGCTTCCTGTAGTTTCTGGCGAATCAGATCTAAGTTGGAACCAGAAAACCAAATTGCAATATCATCGGCATAACATGATAGTTTAACTCCACTTTCGTTAATCTCTAAGTCATTCAACATTAAATTAAAAAGTACAGGACTTAAAGAGCTCCCTTGTGGGATACCGTTTTCTAACACATAATTTTCCGACAAACAATTGTTAACCTTAGCATTACAATATCTATTCTTTAAGAAAGCTTTAATAAAACACAATAATTTTCCATGAATTTTTAACCTTGACAATTTTTTTAAGAGACCTCCTTTCCATAACGAGTCATATGCCTTTTCCAAGTCTAGAAAAACAGCTACAGTATATTTTTTCTCACTCAATGCTGAGTGTATGTCGGTCTCGAGTGTGATTAAATGATCTTTGACATTTCGATATTTACGGAATCCTGATTGAATTGGGTTTAAAAGTTTATTTTTATCTAAATACCAAGTCAGCCGATTTTTAATCATTTTTTCCATGACTTTAAAGAGGGAAGATAATAGCGAAATTGGTCTGTAAGATGACACACCCGTCGCTTCTTTTCCAGGTTTCCAGGTATCTAGACAACTTCATACCACTGGCTTGGAAAACATGAATTTTCCCAGATTTCATTATATAACTCTAATATGTAAACAAGTGCTATTGGGGGCAAGTTTTTTAACATAATCACCTAAATGTCATCTTACCTTACCTGGAGCGGAGTTTCTCATTTCTTTTAAAACGTTCAACTCATTCATATTAAAATCATCATTAATACAGTCATCATCCATAATGTGGGTAAATAGAGCATGATCAATTTCATTATCGTTTACGGAAAATGATCTATCAATAGATTTGAAAAAGGATGTCACTTGTGCTGTCTCGCATTCCTTTCACCTGTTTCCACACTTTCCCTATGTCTGTAAATCTATTCATTCTAGCACAGTATTGAGACCAATAGTCGAAACGAGCCCTTCTCTGTACCTTCTGTGCAAAGGCTTTCTTTTGTAATTATTGTTTAACATCATTTATGTCATAATACCTTTTTAATCTGTTTTTATTATGATTCCCCTCCGCAACTGCTTTTTGACACTCCTCGTTCCACCAGGGAGTTATTTTACTTATTTTCCCCCCTCCTAGTCGAACTCGACGAATGTACCTGTTTGACGCATTCAGAATATCATTAACAATGGCGTTGTATCGACTTTGAATATCTAATTTAAAGTCACTATTATAATCTTGATTTAATAATTCCTTTTTATAGCATTTCTATACCCTTCCCAATTTACATTTCTAAAACTCCATCTAGATCCGATATCTGTGTATTCATGTATAATAGTATTGCCCGACTGTTTCAATTTAATAACAATCGCATTGTGATCACTTCCAAAGTTGTTAGACCGTACTTTCCACTCCATTTTACACGCTAGTTCCTTGGAAACTATAGATAAATCTAACATTGAATGTGTTCCAAAATGAGGGTCTAACCTCGTTGGAGAACCGTCATTTAGCAATGCTAGATCCTGATCTTCTGCCGTTTGCATCTAATTTACTGCTCCCCCAGAGTGGGTTGTGGCTATTAAAGTCGCCCAGAATTATGATCCTCCCTGGCACATTTCTAACCATCTCATTTAATTCTTCCACTTCAATCTTTTTACATGGATTATAATAATTAAAAATTGAAATGATCCCTTTCTTTGAAAAAATATCAACTCTTTGGTATTCGATATTCCCTTTAACGTTCATAACCTGGAAAGTAATATCCTTTTAAAAATATATAACTAGAGCACCTCTTCTACCATCCGGTCTATTTCTACAGACACAAATGTAATTCGGAATAAAAGACACATTATAATCATTAAACCAAGTTTCCTGAATGCACATAATATCTGGGTTAGAACCCACTAAATTATTATCAAATATTGACGTTAAAAAGTCCGCACCATGTGAAATCATACCTTGTGCATTCCATTGTATTATAGTTCTGAAACGGGCTGTGTCATTTAAGGCGGCTTTTTACCATTTCCATGGTAATGTCTGCCTTTAAAAAATCTTTACCCGCTTTGACAGCAGCTTCCACAGAAAGAAGTAACTTACGTATCGCAACCAGAATGAACATAATCAAATCTAATGATGTCACATTATTGGGAAAGCCAGTTTGATTATTATTTGAAGAACCCTGCTCTGACTCCCCGTCTCTTTCCCGCCTTTTCTCTTTTCTCTTGTGTACTTGAGCCGCGGGTGGGATATGGGAGTGAGGGCTTGTTTCTTGTCCAGGACTCTGTAATTTTAAGTTGGAATCTAATTTGTTCCGTTTACTTTGAGGGTTCTCTTTGGAGTTACTCGTGTTGACTGTGTTATTAGTCGTCTCTACAACATTTACATTTTTCTGAGTGCTATACACTTTTGTCGCTTGCGCGTATGTGAGCTTTTCATTCAATTTAATTGTTTGTATTTGCTTAGCTTCTATATAAGATTTGCATCCTTGATACGCCGCCGAGTGATTATCTCCACATCTAAAGCACTTCCTGTTTTCCTTTTGTGCGCAAGCGTCAAATTCATGTTCGCCTCCGCATCTCACGCAACGTATTTTACCCTTACAATTATCTTTCATATGACCAAATAGTTGGCACTTATGACACCTTGTCACGGGTGGGACAAAGTTATCCACACGCCTAATCTCATAGAGAAAATTTACAGAATCCGGTTTACTTTTACCTTTGAAAGTAATAAGTACCGATGGAGTGGGTACCATTTCTCCATTGATCTTCTTCCTAAATCGCTTAGCATTTATTACATTCTGTTCTCTTAATACATCTGCTATTTCTTCATTGCTGATTTGAGTATCGATTCTATGGATGACCCCTTTCGTTGTAACCACCTGATCTTCTTCATAACGTGTAGCTTTTACGTCTAAACCAGCCAAATGTGTTAACTGTAACAGGGTTATAATTTGTTTCTCATTCTCACATGTCAAAATCAACATATTTTTTACTTTAACCATACCTACAAGTTTTCCAACGAGATCATGAATTTCTCTGTAAACCCGCACTTGATTAGCACTGCATATATTTTTTTCCAGACCAACAATGACCACTTTCCTACTTAAATGCGTTGGAGTTGAGAATTTAGGAATCTTGTTGTTCTTCGTATTTAACATACCATCGCTATTGCTTCTAACCCTTGCCCTTTTCTTGGATCTGACAGAATTTATGTTCATTGCCGTTTTCCATGAACAATTTGAATCGTCATCACTCTCCTCACGGAGAGTGTGACCATCGGAAGATAATACCTCCGGTGTATCCCGAAATTTTGGATTATCTGCTGCATTATTGTAATCCTCTTCTCCTGAGGACAAAGAACTAGAGTACGCCATATCTCATGCGCATGTTAATGAATTAATCAACCTCTTACCTGTTATTGTAATGTTATTAATACGTGGAGAAAAGTATGAAAATGAGTGACAATATCACCATGGGAACGCCTGTGGGTAACCCCAGCCTCAGCCTCCACTAACTAGGCGACTGGAACGAAGTCGGATTTCGCCAGAAGCTATAAGAAGTAGACTGGATAGAAGCCAAAGATGGGTGTAGGTCGAAGGGCTGGTGGCGGTTACTTGTTGGCACCGTTGCCGCTGGGTTTTAATTTTCCCGCCAAAATGTCTATGGATAAATAACGCAGCTACGGAGCTCTTGAAAATGTCGCCCGCTCAAGATTCTGCTGGTCAAGACCAACGAACGTAGAGGGCGGCAACACTTTGCAGTCGTGCTATGAGGAAGGTTCACTTCTCTCAGAGAGGTTTTTAGGTAGATTGTAGATTTGATTTTTTTTTTCAATTTATACTTTCAAAAACTTTTGAATTAAAATGTTAAAATTCGATGTTATGTTCAATAATATTTTTATAAGATTTTTATAATTTTCAAGAGAAAAAAGATTAAAATTGTTATAAATTTATCATTTTACTTTACGATACAATAATATGTATTTGTGAGGTTGCTGACATTCTTCAGATCTATTTCGCTGCTAATGTATTGTATTTCGATTTCGATCCATGTCCGTGTGCATATGTACCGTGTACATTATAGATTGCTACGTACATACAGTTCTCACTCTCGATCTGACTGCTTAGGACTCAGAGTCAGACTCAGAGCTCGACTATGCCGGATCAATCAAGGTTTGATTTTAGTTATAAATTTAGATTAACTTATTTGAAATGATGATGAAACAAATTTGGTAATCTAGAGGGTAATAGAGAGAGATGTTACTGTTAGCATGCATGTATTGTAACGTTAAATTAAAATTTATTTTAAAAAATTGTTCGGATGCTGGATGGAGCGATGATGATTGATGGATGGGGGATCAGATTCGGATGACCGGGCACTTAACAAAAATGAAGCCTTCCTTTTGTATTTAGATTCAACATAAACCATGAATAGAATTTGTGATATTCATCATCGATATATTTTTTCCATAAATAATCGTTTAAGTTAGATCAAACACTTGTATTTAAAAATTTAAGAAATAGGGCCTAGGTCCTAACCATATTTTCACAAACTTGAGACAAGGTCAATTCAAAGTCAAACTAGGCAAGCATGATGAGGTTTTATTTTTTTTTTTTCAAGAGAGAGAGAGAGGGGGAGGGGAGGGTGGGGTTCATATTTAGTCTTGATTCTACTATTTGTAGACCAGAATCAAAACACTTTCAATGAGAGGTAATAATGCATCTCCACAGAATATATGGATGGCCTTTGTTGTTTCACTCAGTGACTAAGTTGAAGTTTCAGTAATCACATTCTCACATTAGTCTCATCATGTTGACTTTGATTTCCCTCAGATAAACGTGGCAAGGAACTAACTTGTGGCTGATCTACTTGAAGTTCTAATAGAGCATAATGTTAGAGGTCTACATAACTCAACAACTGTTGGAGGTGCCGGATGAAGCGGAAAGTCCTACTATAAAAGACTTTGATGAGACGAAATAAACAGGTAGGTCTAGACCTAACTAGTTAGACCTAGACTTAGTAATATCAAGGAGTTACCACAGGGAATTACAGCTAAAAATTATACGTCTGGTAGTGGTAGTGGATCCAGAATCAGTTTACCGGGGGGGGGGGGGGGTTAAGTTTACATTGTCCAACCAAAACAGCAACAACAACAACAAAATTCTTAGGAAATGGACATTTCATTTGTCCTTTTCCTTTATCCACCACTGAGATCTGTTTTCTTCAGTGTAATATTAAATTAGCTGTTTTAGTGTCTTTAAAAAAATCAATTATGAGCTCTTTAGGGAATGTTCAGTGTAATGTCACTATAAATAGAATTTTTAGTCCCCTTAATTATTATATTACACATTTCATTAATTAATGCAACAGAAACAAAACAAAATAAGATGGGTGAAAACATTACACTTTAAATTAAAATCCACAAATCTTTTTAGGATGGATTGTACATGCAATTAGTATTTATCCTCTTTGAAAAGATCAAGAGGGTGAGGATGAGTGTATCTCATTTTTTTGTGTCTTAATACAGAATAATGCTTCTCTACACGACTCTACTTCATCTTTTTTAAAGATGATGATGAAGATGAAGGCTTACCACTGAGAATGAAGGCAAATTTTGAGAGGAACAAATAAATACTTAGCTGCTCCTGTTTTGCATGGTAGGCCTATGCTGTAAGAGTAGGGTTGCTTTTTTTTTTTTGGATTTGGGCGGGGGGGGGGGAGGGGGGGGGCAAAACAGCCTAATAGTACTCTATATAATTTTTTTCAACGCCTCTTAATTACCAGATTATCCACGGTTACGGGTAGGGGGAGGGGGGGGGGGGGACAAAATGATATATTTGCCTCTCTCAATATTTTCGGGGGGAGGGGGCAACTGCCATTGCATAATCGACGCCCCTGGTTGTTATTAGTACCTCAATACAATCTAAGTACACATATTTTTTTTCACATAAAAATACCATGTAACTGAATTTTCTTGAGACTTTACTAATTTGGTTGCTTTTGAATAGCCTTGAAAATTTCATGTGTCCAACTGGACAAACTGTTTTCCTCTTTAAATACTTTTGAGAATCCCACTTATTATTCTATTTCATATAAAGTGTTGACGCTAACTGTGTTAATAGGAAGCTCCAAATTTCAGGGTTTTATTTTAATTCTAATTGTTGCTTGTTTAATTATCAAATACACAATGGATGTTATTTTCTAAAATCTTTCCTCTTTTCTTTCAACAGATATGGATTTCTACTTCAGCTCTTCAGATTTAGCCCCCTGCTGTGATCAACAGGTATCTCTTCCGGGTCCGCTCGCTATTCAAAAGGACAGCTATTCATAGAAAACCGCTATATTCATTTAACACGCGTTATGAATAGCAGTCCTTATGAATAGTTATGAATAGTGGTCGTTATGAATGGAGGTCCTTATGAATAGTAAGGTAATTTGTCTATGGTTTGCTCGCTATTTAGAAGGACCGCTTTTCATACAAAACCGCTATTCATTTAGTCACGCATTATGGATAGCGGTCCTTATGAATAAGTGGTCTTTATGAATAGCGGTCCTTGTGAATAGCGAGGTTACCCCATTTCTTCATATCAAAATCATATTTGGATTCAAGTATAATATGCATGTTGAGGTGTCGTGGTCTAGTGGATACGTCACCGGAATGTGGATCACATGGTTCACGGTTCGATTCTTGCTGCAGCGCTAATGTCCTTTGGCAAGACAATCATCTACATTTGTCACTCTCCACCCAGGTGAAGTAAATGGGTACCGGTGGGAAGAAATTACTTGAATGCCTTAGCGCCTTTCATGGCGGCTCGGCTAAAGCTGCGGTAATTAAAGGGCAGTAGAGTTTGTGTGTATAGTAGTTGCGCTATATAAATGGACATACATGTACATGTATATTATTATAATTAGAATAACTGAACAGGAGTTTAAAGTTCTTCAATTATATCTTTACCGTCTTACCCACCCCCTCCCCATGTCAAATGTTCTAGTCACGTGCAGCCATTTTTTTATAGTAGCTGGTTATTGTGAGGAGGTCTTCCTCGATCTTTTATGTGGCCTAGTGAGATTTACAGGGCCCCTATTAAAATGATATTAAAGGAGAATTAACCTCAAACAATAAAGACGATAGTGTTCAAAGGTGTTATTTATTCCTACTTGTAGACTATATGGCTTCGCGTCAAAATATACGAGATCGATACGAATCAAGATATTCTGAGCAAAATTTATCATCTGCTAGCAATACATGGGGGCTGCCATTTTTTTTATGTGTAGAAGAAGATTTTCTTAATCCAAATGCCCAATTGCCTTTTTCAAAATTAAAAACCCATTTGAGATTAAAAATATAGAATAGATATGTCAATTTATTTTTAAACTGAAGATTTCCTTATATATTTCTGTTGAAAAGCGATATTCGCTTAATAGAAATCTATTTTCTCGATACTGGACGTATGGGACGGAGCAAATTAATTCAAATTTTATGGATGCTTCTTCCCTGAGCATCTATAGCGGCAAACTATGCATTCACCTGCTTTCGGATAATGGGACTTGAAAAGTCAGAATGCATGCTGCATATATTATGTTCTGCTCTGTTTGGCAAACCCAAGAAAATAGATTTTTGTTAAGCAAAACCAGACAGTTTAAAAGTATCATTATAAAGATTTCATTTTTATAATACATGTAAACACCCACTTTATATTTTTCGTCACAGATGGGATTAGGTAATGAAGAAAATCAATTTAGGTCTTGGATTCAAAATATCTTCCTGACTGGAACATTTCTCAATGGTTCATGTACAACTCCAAATCAGCAAGAAAATGGCAGCCCCCATGTAAATGAGTAGGAGACGATACCGGGTTTTGGAATATCTTTATTTATACCCTTTTATTAGAAAATGATTTAGGCCAATAAGTAGGAATATATTACACCTTCCAATATAAGTAAATTTGTAATCAGGGGTTAATTCTCCTTTAAGATAAGCACTGCCAGGGCCACTTCTTTACTAAATCTGCTCGCAGTGTATAACAAACTAATAATAATCTTATTATCTGATTCTATGAATTTGTGCTAAGTAAATTATTATTCAATTATTGATGATCTACTGAGAAAATCCATACTATCCAACACTTCGTTTGACTTGAAACTATCTAATTAGATCTCTATGTGTGTTCCCCTGCCCCTTTTTATAGTTAGATTTATAATAATAATAACATGCAATATACATGTACCAACCTAAAAGGAGATGGATCATTTAAAGAGTTCTTACAACTGTCAAAATTATCTTTGTTTTTAGGAGTAAAATTGTTGTCATTGGTGTGTGTTGAACAGAAATTAGATGGTCGTTTATTTCTTTTATCATTTCTTCTATTCAAATAATTTACTTCTTGGAAAGGGATTGAAATTAATAATGTATGATTCATTTAGATTGAAATTCTTTTTTTTTTAATGCATGTACATAATTTGTACTACTCTGATAAAGAGAATATTATTTGACCTTGACAAGTCGGCTATGATGGAACTCTATTGTATTGTAATATATGAAAAAAAGTGTATAACTGCAGATGAATTATATAAATTATGTTGGATTTTTTAAAGGAGAAGAAGTAAACGTATATTTAAGAAGTAAGACAATGTCTAAACTTCTCTAAAACCTGTCCTCATTTCTGCATGCAAGAAAATATTAAAAAGTGAGAAAATATAAACTATTTCTGAATCGACGTTTGTAAACTATTGTACCTTAAATCTTGATTGTGAGAAAGATATACATGTAATCAGTGGCGGCACCAGGATTTTTAAAGTGGGGGGGCAAGTGGGGGGCAAAAGAAAATGTTGGGGGGGCAGATGCAGGAAGTAAAATAGGGGGTACAAATATGAATATGTGTCAAAATATGTCAAACGTAGACCCGTATTTTTTGGGTCTCGCCAGCTTCTCAAAAAGTCGCTCAGGGGGGGGGGGGGGGGGGGGGGGGGGGGGGGTAGGGACAAAAAAAAAAAAAATTTTTTTGCCAAACTTCCAAAAAACGCTCAGTATAGGGGTTATGGGGCCCAGTTTCCCTCCATAATTCCTGACAAGCAAAAAAAAAAAAAAAAAAAAAAAGGACGGCGCCAAGGAAAAAAAGAAAAAGGGGGGGCAATGGCATACAAAAACAACTTTTTCACCTTTAAATTTTTTTCACTCCGAAAATTATTGGGGGGGCAAGTGGGGGGGCAAAGCTTCTGACTGGGGGGGCAAATGCCCCCCATGCCCCCCTGGTGCCGCCACTGCATGTAATTGAAAATTATTCTGTGAACATGATAAAGGTCCTTTCACATTATATCAATGATTAAATGAACCATACAGGGGAGGGGTGAAATGAACCAGGACGTGTGATCGAGGTGTATGTATGCCAGAGAGAGAGGAAAGACAAAAAAGATGAGAAAAGGCGAAACTGAGAAGATATGGAAAGAGAGAAGGGATGGGAGAGAGAGGTTGAAAGTGAAGAATAAAGATGAAGTATATTAAATCAGTTCAGGTCAATTAATATTACCCGGGAATCGTTACGATTGTTTTTGCAAAAATCTGACAAATTTCTTTCAGAGACTTACAAAATTGAGAAGATAAAAAGGGTCCACCATAATGCCTTGAATAAATAATTTAATATGCTATTGACTTAGCCGATAATACATAATAATAATAATAATAATAATAATAATAATAATAATAATATAATATTAATAAACTGAGTTTTGAATCATCTAAGAAATAATCAAATACTATACAAATTAAATACATGTATTGTGGACTGGACTTACGATTTATAAGGCGGAGAACCAACTCAGACGAGCTGAAGAAGCGTCCTGGATCAGACGTGAAACTGTTTTCCGCCGAAAAAATCTAAAGTCCACTGTCGACAAGATTTAATTTGTGTAGAATTTAATAATAATGACAATAATAATGATAACATTAAAAAAAAACATTAAAACACTTCATACATCGTGCATACCCAAAACGTTTGAAGGGTTACAATGCAATATTGCAATACAAATATGAAAATGAAGAGCGTAATAAGAAGAGCTGCCGGAAAAGATGTATTAATACAATGGAATAAATATGAGACTACTGTTGAAATGAAACTTTGTTCTTTAATTTAAACTTTGTCGTTTAATTCACTATGTACACATGGGTTAAAAATGACAATGGGTGAGGCATTGGCGGATCAGGGGGGGGGGGGGGCACTTCCGGGCCCTACCCCCCCCCCCCCCCTTTGGAAGAAAAGTATGCATTTTATGCCCCCTTTTAGAATGAAGACCTTTTTTCTTTCTTTTTTTTTTTTGCTTGTCAGGGAATTATGGAGGGAAAACTGGACCCCCAAACCCCCCCCCCCACTGAGCAAATTTTGAAGGTCTGGCGAAATTTTTTTTTGTTTGTTGCCCCCCCCCCCCCCCCCCCCCCCCCCCCCCCCCCCCCCGATCGACTTTTCGAGAAGCTGGCGAGACCAAAAAAAAATACGGATATACCTTGACAAACCTTCATTTGAGTGCCCCCTCTTATACTCAATCCTGGATCCGTCCCTGGGTGAGGTCTGAATAGAAGTGGTGCCGATTTTCAAATTAAATTTAGCTTAACCCCTCCTGAAATGAAATAGGTTAATAAATGAATACATACATACATAAATACAAACCTAATATTAATAATGTTGATTATTAATTAATTAAAAATAAATTTAAATAAAGTAAACAACTAAATGAATAAAAAATAATACAAAAAATAAATTCATGAATAACCAAAAATTAATGAATAGAATTATTTAAAAGATAATATGAATTGAATTCATGTGGAAATTTCCAATTTACAATTAAATTCCCTGGAGCAAGAATAACTGGTTTTGCCTTTAACGTTGTTGTTGCTGTTTTTTTTTAATGGATGTATTTAGCCGTTATCATAAATTATGAAATATTCATACCCTGACAGCACAGCTACGTCCTCGGGCACGTCCAGTGCAGCGAGATGTTATGACGCTCGGTACCGGTACCGGGGATATAGGCGTACGAAGTGCTGCACCCCCTTGAGGATTTTGAGAAGGATATTGGCTAGACTCATTACTCATTACGGGCAGGGAGGTGCTCCAATATCCTCATATTTAGTTTAATACTGGGATTTTTGTGCATTTTCACTACAAAAGACAGTGCCAAATTTTTCCTCTCTTGCCGCTTCGCTACTCTTGCTAGTTTTTTCGTTTTTCTTTTGTCTAAGATATAGAAAATATAATAAAACAGTATCTAAAAAAAGCTTTTGACAAGGAAATCATTATTTGTGCAAAATGGGAACGCGTCCATTCGAGATAACCGGGGGGGGGGGGGCTTGTCTCGAAAGGGTGTGCCCGTTCCCGCTCCCATCCCGCTCCCGCAACCCACCCATTCGAGACAAGCCCATAGAAAAGGGAAACTTAAAATTCGGGCCGAAACTTCAACCCCTCCCCAAATTATATTAGGGGGGGGGGGGGGGGTAGGGGCAACATCGTTGTTTTTCCCGATGTAGGAGGAGAATATAATGTTCGCCGGTGGGTCGCCACTGAATATTTGTTTTCTGCCCAAAGCACCCCCACTCAAAAAAAGGGGGAAATCATTCCTGTGTATGTGGCTGAGCGAGATACTGTTCCATGTATTCGATACGGTGCCGGGCCACGTTAGCTTTTCTTAATGGTCGATACACATGTCAAACCAAACTATTAAAGGTGAAAAATTGTGTTTTTTCTTCGTTTAAAAATATACCCCTCTCAGACCCTAGCCTCCTTCGTTGCGTCACTCCCTAAAAAAGGTCCCCTATTTTTTTAGTTTGAACCCCTGAAAATCCCAGTTACAGGCCTGATACCTTGTATGCAGGTTCACACACGAATGATAAATGTTACATTAGGCTAGGCCGACTTTAATAGCTGAACCAAATTTTAAAAACTACAATGAAGTGAACGACCAAAAAAGAGGAGTAAGCTTGACGTGAATTTTCATGAATCAATATAGACATTACAGAAGAAATACATCATTACATAATGAATTGCCCCCTCCGAGCTCCCCTCCCTCGCCTACTAATATTGAGTAACGACTCTGACATTAACATGTCAGACATTTATATTTATTTATTTTCTGGGGGAGGCTGACGTGCTTTGCTTGTAGTCTAGTCTTATCTTCAGGAGTGACTGAGTGCCTTCCAAAATGGGGGAGGGGCGCCAAGAAAACAGGGCACTTACAAGAGATTATAATAGGCACTTATGATAATGGAAAATGGACACTGTCTTATTTCAAAGGAAATTGGGAACTTGTCGACTGAAAATGGGCACGTGAAAAAATGAACAGGGAGCTTATCAGAGATCAAAAGGGGAAGGGGCACTTTTACAAAGTAATTCACTTCAATCTCATGCTTTGTTCTTTCTCTGATGTTTAGCGAGTTCTTCTTTCTGTATGATTTTATCTTTTGCTCCTCCTTCCTTTGAAGGGATTTAAGTCCATTTTGGACTTTTCTTCATTTTGGGGGGCTAAATATCACCCTAAATTCAGATAATTATGTACAGAGAACTTAATTATACTTATAATTATATGTTTAAAAGCACTTGAATCGTTATATGCCATAATTTATCATTCTGCAAACATATTCACTTTGTATATACAGCCTTATAACTGGGATTGGCACACCACAACATTTACTATGCTTTGATTCCCTTTTTAAAATTATTTAACCCACTTTTCTATCTGCAGCATGGTGGTACACTGTGATTTACAATTTATACGTATTAACGCAACTTGGTAATATTATATACTTTCATATTTATGCTTCTCGGCCTTCCGCTATGTATGTAGCCTGTATCATACTATAATTCGAGAACCGTTTGTCTGTTCGTCTGTCTGTCTGTCTGTTCGTCTGTCTGTCTGTTTGTTCCCCTACTCCTCCTAGATCCTTCGACAGATCTTCACCAAACTCGGATGGTGTATGTAGGGGGACCCCAGAATTGCCCTTGAGGGGTTGGTTTTTTTTTTAAAACGTCACTGGGGTCATCACTGGGGTCAAAGGTAAAAATAAACACTGTTTCATAACACATACAGTCGATCATGAACATAATCGATTATAAACTTCTCCGCGCGCATAGGAAATCAACAGTGCTGTACACAGTGCTGTACATCATAGCAACAAAAAGTCCAAAAAATTGTACTATATCCTGTTTTTCCTGCCTAAAAATCCCACATCTTAAACACGTTTATGCACTAAACGCTCCATTTCAAAAATCGCGATACGGGTAAGATGGCTAGTCTATTTTAATTTTAAATCTTTTTGTTTACGTGCATTGCAGTTTTTGAAATCAATGTGCATCTAAGAGTTTTTATGTTACATGTAATAATTTTCTTCACAATGTACAAATATGATTTAACCTTTGGAACTATGTACAGTGCGTCCCAGCAAAAAAGTTTACAGTTCGAAAAAGTCTCCCCATATAAATGTTTCACAATATTTTAAGGATATTTTCATACCTGTGGACAGCTGAGGATCTCTTCTATCAAATGACACCAAAACATCTATCAATATTCTACGCTTGAGTGCGCAGAATAGCTCTGCTCTGATTATGAATAGCGACCCTTTTCTCCGATTATGAATAGCGACCCTCTTCTCCGATTATGAATAGCGACCCTCTTCTTCGATTATGAATAACAACCCTCTTCTCCGATTATGAATAGCGACCTTCTTCTTTGATTATGAATAGCGACCCTCTTCTTCGATTATGAATAGCGACCCTCTTCTTTGATTATGAATAGCAACCCTCTTCTCTGATTATGAATAGTGACCCTCTTCTCCGATTATGAATAGCGACCTTCTTCTTTGATTATGAATAGCGACCCTCTTCGCCGATTATGAATAGTGACCTTCTTCTCCGATTATGAATAGCAACCCTCTTCTCCGATTATGAATAGCGACCCTCTTCTCTATTAGATACAGTAGTATCTAAAGTTTAAACGACTCTGATCGAGGAATTAACATCAGTTATCACACAACGTGTAGCAGAAAACATTAAAGAAAGCTTTGCTTTCGAATAGGTAGAGAGAGACATGAAGACAGAGAAACTACAGAAGGAAATCAACGAGTTGAAGGAGAAGCAAGAGGATGCAGAACAGTATTCAAGAAGAAACTGCCTCGTGTTTCATGGAATGTCTGAAAAGGAAGGTGAGAACACTGATGTTCTTATTATTCAAGTGTGCAAAGAGAGATTGAAAGTTCAGATCGAGAAAAATGATATAGATAGATATCTCACAGATTGGCTCCTAAGAAAGCGAAAACGAGAGGGATCATTGTTCGATTCATGAACTATACCTCTCGCAACGCCATCTATCAGGCGAGAAGGATTCTGAGAGATCAAGAAGGACCCCAGGTGTATATACAAGAGAGCCTAACCAAGAAGCGCGGTGATCTGTTCTGGGATATTAAATCTAAGCACAAGGAGAAGGTGAAGAGCATATGGACGCAAGATGGCCGAATACGAGTACTGACAAGCGATGGTCGCCGTGTCACCATGACAACGCACGCTGACATCGCAAAGCTAAAGCCACCCAATATCGATGGAATCCGGTCATAATACGCTTGAAATCCGTCCAGTAGCAACGTTAATTGATACTAATAGCAGGGAACGGGATTACAAGCTTTTCAACATACAATGCATGACACGATTGACAGGGTGTTCAGACGCTAAAAATCTATACCAAAACGGTATAGCTATACTAGAACGGTATAGCTATACGATGAAATTTTGCGTCTGAACGCTGACTAACGAAACGACTTATAGCGAAACGACGTATAGCAAAACGAGGGTCAGAGCATCGTTTCGAACTAGAACTCGATAAAGAATCACTGTTCCGTGTCCGTCTGAACGTATGGCGACCATAGAACGGTATAACTGGGCGGGGCTTAACGGGAGCGAGCGCGCGTGAAAGGTGGAAGAGGACATCCAGGCAGGGGGGCTAGTAGCCTCTTGTCGAGGCCCTGGCGCTGTTGAAATCCTTGGCGATATGGAGGCCGAGGCGCTTGCGCCGAGGGCCTCTTGACACCCGACCTGAATTATATATTCATGAGGCACGATTTTCTACTGAATTATGCATGTAAAACGTGAATAGTTAGATAACCACGACGATCGCCAAGCAAATTGGCCAATGAAATCTCAAGGATTTCTTACTTCAGTTCTGGACTAGTCTATTATTTTTGGGGGGCATTACGTAAATCTCTTGCTCAAAATACATTCACAGACAAGCACATTATGAAGAATTCGATCTCTAGCTTACAAACCATGGTAATTTGAAATAAGATAAATGTACATATTTCTCAGAACTCATCATATATTTACAAATAATGAAGAATGGGTAATAAAAGTCACCGTTCAACAATAGATGCATCTCCATCAATTCTGATGTAACCAAGGAGTTACCAGCAACTTCACTGCCCGGCAAGGCCCCGGGGGATCCGTCTGGCCCTTGCTCGCTAGCAGCAGTCTCACTCTCCATCCCTGGCCCATGGAGGTAATCAGCACAGAGCGGTAGCGCGTGAAAAATAACACTTTTTCCATAGCCAGTAGGCAGAGTCACAAAAACATCTTGTCCTTTAAGTGCAGATTTGATTGCATCAACTTGCAAATCTTTGAATCTGTCAATCTTCAACATTCTAGCGGCATATTCTAAGCTCCTACAAATATCCTCATCACTCGTCGTGGAAGAAACGTTGAACGCCATTTTGGGCTGCGATTAATTAATATGTAAGCTAGCGTGCAGTCCAGTCATGAATATTTAACATTACGTCATGGTAGCTCGCGCTTATTGGATGATTTTCACCGACCAAACTTTGGTCGGAATATTCGTCAAAACAATGAAATACAAAAGAAATTCAGATCAGGTGTCAAGAGGCCCTCGGCGCAAGCGCCTCGGTCTTTCTGGCTCATTTCGCTCGCCAGAAATTTTGCCTCCATATCGCCAAGGATTTCAACAGCGCCAGGGCCTCGACAAGAGGCTAGGGGGCTAGCGGATACCTCGTGATCATAACAACACGCGCAGTGGGAAACTGCGCATCTATACCACCTTTTTCACGACGGTCGCAATATGCGTCTGAACGACCCGTTAGCTATACAATGATTCTTTATACGTCGTTTCTTTATCGAGTTTCGGTATAAACTGAATAGCGTCTGAACAGGGGGTGAGAGAGTCCTTCATTAGTTCATTCAACTTAACCTGACGTATAATCTCGAATGAACGGTGAAGATTTCTTGTACCGTCTGAGTTGTCTCCTATTGACATGTTAATTGATATCAACAACGAAGAACGGGATTACGATCTCTGAACGTCTACGAATACAATGGTTGAGTAAATAGTTCCCCCGCACTGACTCTTGTATTAACTTTAAATGTCGAAATGATTTTATTTTCTTTTTAATCATTTAATATTGACTTCTTGTTTTGCTTTTTCTAAATTGTACTCCTGAAAATCAATTCAATGCAAATAGTCGATGATTACACTGTCACTTCTCAAATCAAATCATGATATAATTATTGGTGCAGCCATGCTTTATCTCATTTTTGCTATGCCAGATATTTTGTGTCTTTTCTATAGTTGTCCTGTGACTATTTTGTAATCTTAAATAACAAAACTGCTGTTTAACCTCTTTTGAGGAATTTCTATAATCATTTCAAGGTCGTTTGTATATGTCGCTTGACATTATTCTCTTTTTACCGGTTTCATAATTGCTGAGCCTTCCCTTTGCTCGAAGTGGTATTATGTAACTATTGTATTGTTTTTCTTGTTTTTTTTTTGTGTTGTGTTAGTGGCTATTCATGCCCATACTTTACCCGTGTGTATGTTGCAAGAAACCAGTGAAATATAACCAAAAAGCCTTGTTGTGCACAGTGAGCAGTAAATGTCTTCACATTGCATGTGCAGGTGAATCGAAGGATATATGATAACGAAAGGGAACGTTTTGAAAACTGGCAATGCCCAAAATGTATCTTTTTTGCACAGTGAACCTGAATTAATACCCAGTGGCGATCATGAATTACCACATAATGATGTGATATGATCTGAAAACAATGTACTTAAAAATGTTATAAACAATAAATGTTTGTC
Organism: Heliocidaris erythrogramma; assembly: GCA_025617745.1. Classification (NCBI taxonomy): domain Eukaryota; kingdom Metazoa; phylum Echinodermata; class Echinoidea; order Camarodonta; family Echinometridae; genus Heliocidaris; species Heliocidaris erythrogramma. The sequence goes on along the minus strand of CM046858.1, from coordinate 30,358,534 downwards.
AATTTCTCATCTCAATGTAAGATGCTTGAGGAATAAAAAAGAAGAAATCAGTATTCTATAAAGTACCGAAGTGTGACGTCATACCGGCCAAGTTGTCAAGGTCGCTGGTTCTAAACAATTTTGTGCTAAACAATGGCGTGGTGATCACACCAGCGCCAAACACTGAAATTGCCCTGCTCCAGCCCGTTGCTCGAATGACTTCGCGGTGAACCTCATGCGCGGGCTCTGTTATTTGGAACCAGTATCCTGGACGACGAGCGAATATGACGTCAGCACTTCGGTACTCTATTGAAAAGACATCCATTTAGCCTTCTTACACTTTCTGAGACATGGATTGACGACTCTTTTGGATCCGATATGTTAAACATTGATGGTTATTCATTCGAGAGAAAAGATAGAGACATTCGTGGTGGAGGCGTTGGGTGCTATGTTTGTAATAATGTGACGTATATTAGGAGGAATGATCTTGAAAAGAAAGATTTAGAAATAATGTGGTTGGAAATCAAGATTCCAAACCAACAGCTATTTTTTCTCGGAGTTGTATATCGTAAGCCTGATTACACCTTGTCATTCTTCGATGAACTGGAGTCAACATTAGACCAGATATCTTTATCAGATAATGTCATCATGCTCGGCGACTAAGACCCCTTTTACATCACCCAAAAGTCGCGGCCAGGCCGCGACTCAGCCACGGCCTGGCCGCGACTTTTGGGTGATGTAAAAGCAAAAGGGGCCAGGCCCGAGGCCAGGCCGCGGCCAGTTTTCGGACCAGCTCAGGAGGTAGTCTGAGCCCGGGCTGAGCCGCGGCTCGGCCACGACCCGAGGTAGTGTAAAAGCAAACGGGGCCTGGCCGTGGCCGTTTATGCTAATGAGGTGCGTGCAACGTCACATTTTGAGCAATGACTTCATTCTTTCCCCGCACGCCCGACATAGTTTTATCATCGTCAATATTATTTGTTTACAAGTAGAGCGCCACAAACGGCGCATTCACGGAAGCGGAAGCGAGGAAAATGTTAATTCTTTACACACTTCGTTGAAACCTACTACTGATTTTGTTTTCAATGAAATTCAATCAAAGTATGTGCAAAATGAATTGGAGAAAACTGCAGTAAATAAGGCTACAGGTCTGGATGAATTGCACCCGAATGAATTGCACCCGGGGATGCGAAAAGTCGCAGCCCCGTTTATTGCCAAACCACTTACAACAATTTTTAACAAATCTCTAAACTCAGGAAGTTTTCCTGATGACTTTAAGAGGGCCAAAGTAATTCCAATTCCAAAGAGCGGTGATTCAAATGAATTGGGCAATTACAGACCAATTTCGTTGTTGTCATGTGTTTCGAAAATTCTCGAGAGAGCAGTCCACGTACAGCTCTATGAACGTCTCAAGGAACATCAATTATTATCTGAGCGTCAATCAGGCTTTCACCCGAAGCACTCAACCACAACATGCTTAATTGAAATAACTGACTTTTTGTTGAATAACCTTGATATTGGTCAAATAACTGGGGCAATTTTTCTAGACCTGAAGAAGGCTTTCGATGTTATATCGCACAGTATCCTCTTATCTAAATTGCCATACTATGGTATAAAACACATACATTGGAATGGTTTTCTTCAGAACAGACAACAGTGTGTATCATATCAAGGAGTTCAAAGTTCTTTTTTGACTGTCAAGAGTGGGGTGCCCCAGGACTCAATACTGGGGCCCTTGTTGTTTTGTTTATGTCTTAATGATATATGCAATTTAAAGTTTAACGAATCAACCAAAATTGCTCTCTACGCTGATGACACAGCAATTTTCTGTAAAGGAAATAGTATTACAGATTGCCAAACGTGCCTTCAAAGGGAATATGTTTTGATAAACAAATGGTTTAAGGTCAATAAGATGCAAATAAATGCTAAAAAAACAAAAACTATGATATTTGGCACCAAGCGCAAAATTAAAAATTATATTTTGAAAACAAGACATGGAAATGATTATTTGGTAACTGTCACTGATTTTAAATATCTAGGAGTCATACTGGATCAGAGTTTAAGTTGGTCCTTACATAATATCCCATATTATCAAGAAGATAAATCGAGCCATTGCATGTATAAGACGTATCCAGTCTTGTTTAACTCGGCGAATACTTGAACAATTGTACTATTCTCTTATCCTTCCACATATAGACTATTGTTCAGTCGTGTGGGGTAGCTGTAAAAAGACAGATTTATTAAAATTACAACGTAGCCAAAATAGATATGCTAGATTAGTGCTCAAAACTGATTATACAACCTCCAAAGATACATTACTAGGTAAGCTTGACTAGCAAAGTGTTGATAACAGGATCCATTACCAATGTAGCATTGCTGTTTTCAAAATTCTAAATGATCTTATTATTTAAAACACTTTGCGTGTAAACGTCCCATCTATTACGTTACTCGTCATTCCACTTTAAACCCTCTTTTTACCCCAAAACCAAACACTGAATTCAAAAAAGCGATCCTTTTTCCTACACTGCTCCCTCAATCTATAACAAATTGCCTGTGCAAATTAAAACCGTTACCTCACTTCAAAGCTTTAAACAACAAATCCGCTCGTTATCAATACATACACTGGTATAGCATGTTATAACAAAAGTTTCTTTTTGCTTTGTTTTGTTTTTGTTTTTGTTTGCCTATGTGTTTTGAATATTTGTATTATGTTGCTTATAACATATTACTATTGTTTACACTCAGTTCTTTGTATGTACATAGGGCTCTTTTTTAAAGCAGGCCTTTAGTTCTGAAAAGACTACCCTGTTTTTAAATAAAACGTAATAAATAAATAAATAGCGACCCTCTTTTTTGATTATGAATAGCGACCCTCTTCTCCGATTATGAATAGCGACCATCTTCTCTAATTATGAATAGCGACCCTCTTCTTGGATTATGAATAGCGACCCTCTTCTTGGATTAAGAATAGCGACCCTCTTCTTGGATTAAATTTGTGTAACTTCTGTATGTGTAACTGTATATTGTGTAACTGTATGTAACTTCTGTACATTTTCACTTCGAGAAGTCATAAAAATTTGCTCGCTCACTTCGCTCGCTCGCAAATCTTTACAAATTGAATGTTGCTATTCGGGCAAAAGGCGTCAGCCCCCTCCTAGCGGCTTTTGCTAAACAGTCGGGTAACGTCGCGTCGCGTTTGTAGAAATTTTCGAACATTTTTCAGGAAGGTGTCTTCAAGGGGACAAATTGAAAAAGAGTCCATCTCAGTATGATTTTTCCCGTTTTCAGGCTAAAAACGACAAGCAAGGGAATAAAGAAAACAATAGAAGGATAATGCAAAGAAAAACATGAACTATAAAGAGAGAATAGAAGGGTAGGAAGGATGGAAGAAAATATGATGGAAGGAAACAAAGAAAACAACAAAAAAACCATCCGTCCGTCCGTGCTCAAATAGTTAGAAAATGCTACTTCTCCGTCATTTCTTGGCCGATTTTTATTCTGATTGTTTTATCTGATAGGGCTGAGTGGGGGCTTCCAATCTTCTACACAAAATCATGAAATTCATCAATTATGCAAATTTATGCAAATTTATTCAAAATCGACGAAAAATGCTACTTCTCTATTTCACACCGTATTTTGAATCTGATTGTTTTATCTGATAGGGCTGGGTAGGGGCTGTCAAACCTCTACACAGAATTTTGAAATTCATTAATTATGCAAATTTATTGTAATTTATTCAAAATCAACAGAAAATGCATTTATAATCATAGAACATTAATTTGATAATTCATTTCTCACATTTATCTTCAAGGTTCTATCAGAAATTACATAAATTAACAGCCATTCCACAGATCTACACTTCTGGCGGGGACATACATGTATATTACGCATCGCGTAATTACTAATTCAATTTTTTTTTTTTTTAAGGAGAATTACGCTCAAAAAATAAAGATGATAGTGTTCAAAGGTGTTATTTATTCCTACTTGTTAGACTATATGGCTTCGCGTCAAAATATACGAGATCGATACGAATCAAGATTTTCTGAGCAAAATTTACCATCTGCTAGCAATATGTATCGTCTGCTAGCAGCACATGGGGGCTGCCATTTTGTTTATGTGTACAAGAAGATTTTCTTAATCCAAATGCTCAATTGCCTTTTTCAAAATTAAAAACCCATTTGAGATTAAAAATATAGAATAGATATGTCAATTTATTTTTAAACTGAAGATTTCCTTATATATTTCTGTTGAAAATCGATATTCGCTTAATAGAAATCTATTTTCTCGATACTGGACGTATGGGACGGAGCAAATTAATTCAAATTTTATGGATGCTTCTTCCCTGAGCATCTACAGCGGCAAACTATGCATTCACCTGCTTTCGGATAATGGACTTGAAAAGTCAGAATGCATGCTGCATATATTATGTTCTGCTCTGTTTGGCAAACCCAAGAAAATAGATTTTTGTTAAGCAAAACCAGACATTTAAAAGTATCATTATAAAGATTTAATTTTTATAATACATGTAAACACCCACTTTATATTTCTCGTCACATATGGGATTTTAGGTAATGAAGAAAATCAATTTAGGATTTGGATTCAAAATATCTTCCTGACTGGAACATTTCTCAATGGTTCATGTACAACTCCAAATCAGCAAGAAAATGGCAACCCCCACGTAAATGAGTAGGAGACGATACCGGGTGCTGGAATATCTTTACTTATACCCTTTTCTGATATCGTATTAGAAAATGATTTAGGCCAATATGTAGGAATATATTACACCTTCCAATATAAGTAAATTTGTAATCAGGGGTTAATTCTCCTTTAATCCTTTTAATTTTTTCTTTCCACCTTTCCTTTCATTACCTTATTCTTTTATTGCTTTTATCATTTTGTTTTCCATCTTTCATAATGTTACTGTTTATATTTATTCTTTTTATCCTCTTTTTTTTTTATTGCTTTCCATCTTCACTTTGTTATTCTTTGTTCCCTTTTATCATCTTCTCTTCCACCTTTCTTCATGTTTATATTTATCTTTTTATATTTCTCTCTATCTCTCGCTTTGTCATTTCTTGCTTTTATCCTATCAATTATCTTTCCATCCTTCCTCTCGTTATGATATTCTTTGTTTCCTGTTATCATTTTCTCCCCCACCTTCCTCACGTTAATCTTTATCCTTCTATCATTTCTCTCTCTGTCTTTCTTTATATAAGTTAAACTTTTTTTATCCTATCATTTCTCTCTCTATTTTTCATATTATTCTTTTTAAAATCATTCTCTGCTTCCCATCTTTACTTACTTTCCTTAAAACATTCTTTGCTTTTATCCTATCATTTTGTTTTCCTTTCATCTTTTCTTTCGTTATGTTATTCCTTTATTCAAATTATCATCTTCTCTTCTATCTTTCCTTATGTTACTCTTAATATCTTTATCCTTCTATCATTTATGTCTCTATCTTCCTTTATGTTATTCTTTGTTTTTATCCACTTATTTTTACTTTCCAACTTTCCTTTTGTTGTATTCTTTGTTTCCTTCCATCATATTTTCTTCCATCCTTCCTACCCTTCTATTCTCTCTTTATATATAGTTCATGTTTTTCTTTGCATTATCCTTCTATTGTTTTCTTTATTCCCTTGTTTGTCGTTTTTAGCCTGAAAACGGGAAAAATCATACTGTGATGGACTCTTTTTCAATTTGTCCCCTTGAAGACACCTTCCTGAAAAATGTTCGAAAATTTCTACCAACGCGACGCGACGTTACCCGACTGTTTAGCAAAAGCCCTCCTAGCCCCCTCCTTTGTGAAAATGAGCCCGTGTGATCAAGATCTCAATACATCTTTGATTTTCTTTTATTATTACTTGTGGGGGGGGGGCTTAGGGTGCAGCATTTTTGTCGGCAAATTTGGATGTCACACCCCCATTCAAAATGTTCTAGCGACGCCCCTGTCCACTAAAGTCTGCAGTGCCCGGGGATCGAACCCATGACCTTCGAATCTTGCAGACAAGTTCAATTTTACTCGACTATGACAATTCACAAGTGCACTTATCTTTATTGTTACTTATTACTGGATAATGTGTACATTATAATTATGTACAGATAAGTCATACATGATAGTTATAGTAAAATAAGATCTCATCTAGGCCTATATTATAATATAAAAACAAAATCAACATGGATTTGTCAAATTAAGATATACACTTACATACATGCTTCGCGTATATTCTGTAGGTGATATCGATTTTACCGTCCGCTCTGTTTTACTGAAACCAATATTACTTTCTGTTGAGTGAAACCCGATACAATATTGTTTTTATATAATTTGCCTTTGTTTTTGTTGAGGCTTGTTTTAAATATGATAGCAACATTTCTTTCAATAGAGTACTTAACACGATACATACAATTTTCGAATTTTGTTTTGATATAATTTTGTATCATAATTGGCTTTGCTTCTATTGATCATTCCGTTATTGTGTTTTGTTTTGTTTCTAAGGATAGCAACATCACTTTCTGTAGAGTATAATCCCACATACGATTTGGTTCTGATACGTTTTTTCAAGGTTTTGTTTCTTGTGCTGCTATCTTGTTTTGTTTTGTTTCTAAGGATAGCTACATTACTTTTCAGCCAAGTATAATCTGATAATTATGTACACATTTGTTTTGATATAATGTGCATTTGCTTTGTTGTGTTCTGTTCCTATGATTCAGCATGCCTCTGCTGAGTTTTGTTTTGTTTTGTTTTGATGATAATCATATCATTATGTCAGGATTCTATTTCAATAAACTTGAATTTTGATTTTTTTTTAAATTCACTCCTATATGAGTATACGGGGGGGGGGGGGGGGGGAGGATGGGCACTGAACATTTCAAAATGTGTTCATGAGATGTTCATACCTATGGATAGCCTAGGGTCTCTCCTGTAAAATGACACCAAAACATATACGCTTAACTGAGCAAAAGCCATTGTGAAATGGTCTAAAATCCATGGTTGACAAAAATTTGTATTGGTTGTGGCCACTGGCTTGTCTCGAATGGGTGGGTTGCGGGAGCGGGATGGGAGCGGGAACGGGCACATCCTTTCGAGACAAGCCCCCCCCCCCCCCCCCCCCACCGGTTATCTCGAATGGACGCGTTCCCAGCGAGAAGTTCAATGAACGCGCCACTTCGAGACAACCGGGGGGGGGCTTTCCTCGAATGGGTGTGTTGAGTAGACTTTTGTAACAGACGTTTTAGAATTTTTTGAAAAATGTACTCATGCTGCTTTTTTTTCGTTTTTCTTTTGTCTAAGATGTAGAAAATATAATAAAACAGTATCTAAAAAAAGCTTTTGACAACGAAATCATTATTTGTGCAAAAAAATAGGAGAACTGAATTATGCATTAAAACACACGGGGACGAAAGGGCAAGTGGCGTAGCTAGGATTTTTGTATTTATTTATTTATTATTATTTTTGTTTGTCGTGACCTGGGCCCCGTAACATAAAGAGTGTTTAGCTGATATCGCTGAAAGCATGACTGGAAAAATGGGGTAAGTACCTCCGTTTTATTCATATTATATGACGATGTCAATATTTTTTAATAAATCATAACAATAATTTTGTAAAATTCTAATTTAAGTAGCATTCTATGACAATGAATTGTGCATATATAAAGATGAAAGCTGATATTTTACCGGAATTAAGACGCCTTTTTATCCTATCGCGCAACCCTGTTTCAGTGGCAAGAAGCACACGCTGACGGAACAACCAAGGGTCCTTCGCCCGTGATCTCCGGCAGACCTCGCGTTGCTTGCCCGGTGGGTTGGACGATGCAAATTTCATTGTGCTTGTAAAACTAATTTGTTATGATGGTATTATTATGACCCATGTCTCCTACTTTTTCTTAACACACTTGGGCAAACCCACAAAATAGGGGCCGGATTTTTTCCAAGCTATTATAAGGCCAACCAATAACAACATTCAACAGGCAGGCCCACTATGTTTAACAACAGTAATAATATTATTATTAATAACAACATGCAACAGGCAGGCCAAACATTTGGGCCTGCCTGTTGCAAGCATGTTGTTATTGGTTGGCCTTATAATAGCTTGGAAAAAAATCCCGCCCATATTTTGTGGGTTTGCCCAAGTGTGTTAAGAAATAAGAGACATGGGTCATAATAATACCATCATAACAAATACACAATTAGTTTTACAAGCACAATGAAATTTGCATCGTCCAAGTCAGAAAAAAATTCTGCCGTACACAACACGGCCACGCAACGCGAGGTCTGCTGGAGATCACGGGCGAAGGACCCTTGGTTGTTCCGTCAGCGTGTGCTTCTTGCCACTGAAACAGGGTTGCGCGATAGGATAAAAAGGCGTCTTAATTCCGGTAAAATATCAGCTTTCATCTTTATATATGCACAATTCATTGTCATAGAATGCTACTTACATTAGAATTTTACATAATTATTGTCATGATTTATTAAAATATATGGACATCGTCATATAATATGAATAAAACGGAGGTACTTACCTCATTTTTCCAGTCATGCTTTCACTAGTTTCAGCGATATCAGCGGGGAAATGTGGAATTGTCATAGTCTCAAGACAAGTCGTTACGTGTTATTTAAATTCATTGCAAAAATTAATAACGATTGATCGCTATGAATCATGCTCTAATAGCCTTTGATTGAAGGGGGGGGGGGGGGGGCTTTGTGTTACGGATGTTAGCGATTGATTGCAATTAGCGTTTGATCGGAGGTTATAAACACTCTTTATGTTACGGGGCCCAGGTCCCGCCAAACAAAAATAATAATAAATAAATAAATACAAAAATCCTAGCTATGCCATTTGCCCTTTCGTCCCCGTGTATTTTAAGGCATAATTATTCAATTCTCCTATTTATTTTGCACAAATAATGATTTCCTTGTCAAAAGCTTCTTTTACATACTGTTTTATTATATTTTCTACATCTTAGACAAAAGAAAAACGAAAAACAAAAACAGCAAGAGTACATTTTTCAAAAGTTTCTAAAACGTCTGTTACAAAAGTCTACTCAACACACCCATTCGAGGAAAGCCCCCCCCCCCCCCCGGGTTGTCTCGAGGTGGCGCGTTCATTGAACTTCTCGCTGGGAACGCGTCCATTCGAGATAACCGGGGGGGGGGGGGCTTGTCTCGAAAGGGTGTGCCCGTTCCCGCTCCCATCCCGCTCCCGCAACCCACCCATTCGAGACAAGCCGTGGCCACTCACACTGTCTTACGCGAGGTACATTATGTCATGGGTTCTGGCTCGTATCAGCAAAGATGAGAGTCTTGTAAAGGCTCAGACACTTTCATATTCTGATCATTAAAACGTTGTTGATTCGTGTTAAAGGTATTGTGTAGCTTTGCAAAATTTGACAAATTCAGCGTGAAAGTGGTCCAATGATATATAATCCTACTGTTAGAACTATAATTAGTGACATGTGAAAGTAAGATAGAAATTGGAGCTCATTCACTATTTTTAAAAAAGAAAATAAAATATGGTTTTGAAATCAAAATTCTGGCTGAAATAACGGCAGATCTACGTTTCAAACAGTATTTGGTCTAGCGTCCTCATGCGTTCGTTGTGAGACATTGGCAATACGCTATGTGTGTTTCCTACATGTTAGAGATACATAGTATGTATCTCTGGTACATAGTATGTATCTCTGGTAAGCCAGTTTATACCCAACATCAACTTACAGGCGCTAGGCGCCAGTGATATATCAGCTTTTAGCTAGCTGAGCTGTCGGGATAGTTACTTGTACAGTGCAACGGTATACGGTCGTACCGTACCCGTCGGCGAGCCATGCCAGCGCCAGCGTATATACGCATATCGCATGTAGCTAGCTAACTAACTCGGCTAGCTCAGTGCAGCTAGTATGTATACCAACTGAAAGCTAGTTCTCGACGTTTGTTTTATCATCTTGAGACTTGAGATTTTTTTCTCCTTCAGACAAGCAGCGGCAGTCTAGTCAGATTGACCAAACATAATGCCAGCGCCGGGACAGGGGCACAGTGTGATATCCACAACTCACTGTAAGATTTGTAAGATTTGTAAGATTTGTAAGATTTTATTGACTCTATCGACTGGAGTGGTATCCCGGGTATAATGGGGTGACCTACATGTATGATGGGGTGACCATATTTCGCGCACATTCAAATTTTTATTAGAAATGTGATATTCGATACTTGATTTCTCATATTCTACAATAATTTATTTATAAAGTTTTATACCAAACGGAAAGCAAAATTCTGGACTAAAACTTGATTCAACAAGAACATTAATCGACGAAGAATTTCGGAAATATCGCGAACTCAAAACCCAGTGTCGGATCGCAAAACACTGAAGAAAAAAAAAGGGCATAAAAACCACGAGACCTAAGTTCGCGCACGAAAATTAACATCTAAGTTATCCAACGTAGCGGTCCAGTAAAGGGAAGATAATTGCATCATTTGTAAGACAAAATATCATACAATCATTTGGTATCACGTTTTACCTACAACTTTGATGACATCTTCTATCAAAATGAGGATTTTTGGACCGTTGTCGGTAACTTCATATTTTTCGGAAACTGACGCAAAAAGTAGCAAAATTGCCGATATTTTGTCAATATCTTCATAATTTCTCACCCAACGTAAAAGAAAATATAGTCCATATGTAATTTTAGCTTCCTCTATCTAATAGCGCTATCAGATTTTCGAAATCTTTTGTAGTTTTTTAGATATTGCCCTGTGCGCGAACTTAGGTCATGCGCGAAATATGGTCACACCACCATACATGATTGTACTGCGTACTTTTAGTCTATGGGCCAACGTAGACCCCCCTCCCCCCCCCTTAGGCACAATTTTTTGTGATGTTTTCCTGGTAGCTAGGACCCTAGGCTATCAGAATCTGCCTGTTTGCCAAAGAGTTAGTGGTGGGTGTGGCCACCAGGGCCGTTACCATGACAACGCATCAAGGAAATATAGGAATTTATTAAAATACCTAATATTTCTAATTCAGAAATTTGAAAAATGACCGGTAACCATCTAAATATATGTATTTTGAGTTTCCTGATTGATTGAAACCAAAATCTAGGTCATTTAAAGTCACGGTCATGTCAAAAAATGGCCGTACTATGGAAACGGTAACATAAAAAGTTTATATTTTTGAAAAATATCTAAACTTATCAGTATAAAATAGACAGAGAGGTGTCTACACAATCTTAGATTATATTTTTCTGTTAGCTAGGACCCTCAGCTATCATAATCTGCCTGTTTTCCATAGAGTTCATGGTGGGCGTGGTCTCTAGGGCCGTTACCATGGCAACACATAACGAAATACTGGAAATTAGAAAATGTCGTATATTTGTCATTTAACAGCATAAAATATATGGTAAAGCCTCTAATATATGTATTTCAACCTGCCCCACTGACTCCAACTACAATCTGAGCCATTTGAAGTCATGGGCGTGTAAAAAAGGGCCGTTGCTATGGAAACGGTCCCACAAAATGCTTATATTTGTGTAAAATATCTATGATTTATCAATACAAAATAGAAAACAAATGTCTGCACAATCTTAAATCATGTTTTTCTGTAAGCTAGGACCCTCAGCTCTCATAATCTGCCTGTTTTCCAAAGATTTCATGATGGGCGTGGCCGCTAGGGCCGTTACCATGGTAACATAACGAAATACTGGAATTGAGAAAATAACGTATATTTGTAATTTAGCAGCATGAAATATACATGGTAAGGACTCTAATATATGTATTATAAGCTGCCCCACTGATTCCAACCACAATCTGAGTCATTTGAAGTCATGGGCGTGTCAAAAAAGGGCCGTTGCTATGGAAACGGTCCCACAAAATGCTGTTATTTGTGGAAAATATCAATGATTTATCAATACAAAAAAGAAAACAACTGTCTGCACAATCTTAAATCATGTTTTTCTGTTAGGTAGGACCCTCAGCTCTCATTTTCTTCCTATTTTACATAAAGTTGGTAGTGGACGTGACCACTAGGGTTGTTACCATGGTAACACACCAAGGAATTGAATTTTAGAAAATACTATATATCTATAATTCAACATCACAAAAACAAATTGTAACCATCTAACTATATGTATTTTGGGGTGCCCGTTTGATTGCAAGTAGAATCAGAGACATTGGAAGGCACCGTCATGTCAAAACATGGCTGTTGCTATAGAAACAGTATGATAAAAATTGAATATTTCTGTAACTAATCAACACAAAACAAAGAACAGGTGTATGTACACCCTAAAATCAGCTAAATCTGAGTCATTGGAAGTCACCGTCATGTCAAAACATGGTTGTTGCTATAGAAATGTTATGGGGAATTAATAAATATTAGTGAAAAAATATGTAACTATCCAATGCACTGCATAAAGTAAGGGTATCCACAACCTGAAATGAGGTTTTTCCCCTGTAGGTTAGCTAGGACCCTGGATATCATATCCTCCCTGACTGCCACAAAGGTGGATACTGGGCGACCACTCGGGCTGTTACCATGGTAATAAGATAGGAAATAACGTATATGTGTAATTCAACAACGTGAAAATATTTAGTCGGCATTACATCTATTTCAAGCAGCTCTTTTGAGTGCAATTCTGTTGTGCGCTTTCAAGGTCACAGTCAGGTACACGATTATAATTCTTATTATCCGTTTGGTCTCAAACTGACGCCGATGGTGGGTGTGAGCACCAGCCCCATTACTATGGCAACGCACCATCAAAATATTGGAAATTGTTTGAAAATAACATATACATGTATATATATATTCTGTTTCAATAATAGAAAACACAAAATATTGGTCTGGATATACATATCATAAACTTCCAGAGTTATGACACTAAATTACAGTCATAATCCGAATCACTTAAGGTCATAGTAATGTCAAAACATGGTTGTTGCCATGGTAGTATTATTATTAAAAAGGTGACAGATTTTTGTTATTACACAGCGGCAATTATGTTGCAAAGACATTTTTTAATTGCAGTAACAACAGCTGATCCTAACTGGTTAGCTGTACTTGAGTAGTTATGCTTCCACCTCTATGCCTTGGCGTTGGGAGGGAGGCAATGGAGGCTTAATAAATGGATTCACCTCAGTCACAGAACCTTATGTATTCATAAGATGATAAACCTGTCTACTTGAAATAAATCTGAGAAGATTGGAATAGAATTTAGCATACTTTCCCCTAATCCTACCCATAGGAAATCTGCATGTTCATTAAGGATTAACAGCATGGCCAAGGTGGTCTAGGATTTGGACTTCATCAGAAACAGGGCCAAAGAATTGAATTTTTGGGTGCCTCATCATAGATCAAGTCCAGTGTTGATACCTGCCTGGAGTTTTTTATATTTGCTAGAAGGTATTCAAAAGAGTCACTGAGAAGGCCTGTGGTGCACTTGCAGCTCAGCGTTCTCATGACTTGCATGATTGGGGTACACGTATATTAGCCATGGACTTGATGTGTTGGGGACCATAAGACCTATAAGTTTACATATTGGTTGCCCTTACAGTTAAGCTGCAGTTCTTTTGGCTTTAGAGGAGATATGGCCTATAGTTTGTGAGATTGTTCCTCTAATACTATCTTGCCTTAAGCATGGTTGGATAAAGGATGGGGTATATTTTTGGCGGGGTATATTTTTGGCAGAGTTTAGTGGCTAAGTCCATAATATTTTGAAATTAGTGATCACCAGCGGGTTTGTCTATCCATCTTTTACAGCTTTAAGGCGTTCTGGAGCCTTACTTGAACTGAGCATTCTTTTATTAAAACTTGGTTGACTTTCTTACAAGTCTGATATGGTGAGGCACTCTTATCTGGCTTGAATCACAGGCTAAGAAGGTCATGGTGAGGAGATTGTCCAACCCTCCTCCGGTTTGGTTTGGCGGAATAAAGTCAGAACTCAGGATGGAGATATAGGTGTCATCTATACCTCCACCACTATGTTAGAAGAGAATACATTTTTTGCAATACTTGAGTATTGTCTCTATGGTTAGGATGAAGATGATGAGTGAATCCTCACTTCACCCGAGAGGGAATTCAAATTTACTTAGTATAGTTTGGTATGTAATTCTGAAGTCTGTCAATGCCTTATTGTATCTGTTCTTCATGATAACTCTGATGGGTAATCCTCAACCTCATCCAAAGTAGCGGGTGTTGCTGCAAGAGGAATTCTGCTGAAAATGTTCCGTACCTCTATCCCAAGGATGCTCTCTAACTTCTGATTCCTAATGGCATCCATTTATAGAACTCCTTGAAGTGGCAAAGTGGAATAAAAGTAGCTCTCACTCATGTCAACTGGGTATGGACACTTATGTACCTCAGTTATCATTTCACAGAATGACTGTGAACTCAAAACCGACACATTAATTGCAGTTAGCAGTACAGTCAGAAAATAATGTTCAACTAAAACAATGCCACTTTCTGAAATGCCAATATTTTAAAGATGCTTTTGGTGCTCACAGCCACAGTACAACACCTACCAAGTGGTCAAAGTTAATACTGTAATACGACAGCACAGTAGATGAGAGTATCTCTAAGTACAGTGGTACCTTTTTAATATGAATTGGCTTATAAAATACAATGAATTTTCAGAAGCCTTGCATATCTATTTGAACATTTGCATCTTCGTTTGTCATAGCAAGTGTCCTCCCAGGCATGAACTTGAGGCCTCCAACCTGGAAAATATTGTTAATCTGGATTTGAACCAATAGGACAGTTGCACTTGTTTATAATTCATTATTTAGATACATAAATATCCCTTTCTTAAAAATCAATATTAGCTTTCTTATCATTCCTTTCCTCTAGCAACGGCATATTTTTATATGACTAACCTAAATTCATCCGGCTTTTGATTGCAATTAAAGGTGCAGCTTCAATTGTGTATAATTAGATGCCTACATTGTACTTCGTTACATTACAAATACATGGTGGAAGCACTGTGGTATATTGGTGAAGACCTTTCACTCTCATACGAGAGCTCTTGGATTCGATCCTTGATCGGTGCTTACATCCCTGCGCAAGGTGTTTTGCCCACATTTGTTTTGCTTGACCCAGATGTATGAAATGTGTACAAGGCAATGATAGTTGCAGGGCAGTAATATTACTGATGTGCTTATCCTGGGTAAGTAAAATCAATTTTCTATTATTATCTATTATTCTAAAACTCTGTTTTTTGGTGCCTTACCATGGTAGCTACCTTGACAGTCTCACCCATAACCAACTTTGTGGCTACTAGGAAGCTTTCGATTATGATAGCTGAGGGTCCTAGCTGACAGATAAACAGCATTTTAAGCTGTATATACTACTTGTTCTTTGTTTTGTGTTGAAATATTCAATTTTTATCATATTGTTTCCATAGCAACAGCCATGTTTTGACATGACGGTGACTTCCAATGACTCTGATTCTACTTGCAATCAAACGGGCACCCCAAAATACATATAGTTATATGGGTACAATTTGTTTTTGTGATGTTGAATTACAGATATATAGTATTTTCTAAAATTCAATTCCTTGGTGTGTTACCATGGTAACAACCCTAGTGGACACGCCCACTACCAACTTTATGTAAAATAGGAAGAATATGAGGGCTGAAGGTCCTAGCAAACAGAAAAAACATGATTTATGTTTGTGGAGACAGTTGTTTCCTTTTTTGTATTGATAAATCATAGATATTTTCCACAAATAGCAGCATTTTGTGGGACCGTTTCCATAGCAACGGCCCTTTTTGACACGCCCATGACTTCAAATGACTCAGATTGTGGTTGGAATCAGTAGGACAGCTTGAAATACATATATTAGAGGCCTTACCATATATTTTATGCCGCTAAATGACAAATATACGGTATTTTCTAAATTCCAGTGTTTCGCTATGTGTTACCATGGTAACGGCCCTAGCGGCCACGCCCACCACCACTTTGATGTCAAACAAGCAAATTATGATAGCTGAGGGTCACAACTAATATAAAAAAATTATCAAAGACTGTGCAGACATTTTTTTCTTTCTATTTTGTAATGGTTAGTTATAGATTTTTTCACAAATATCAGCTTTTTGTTGGACCGTTTCCATAGCAACGGCCTTTTTTGACACGCCCATGACTTTAAATGGCTCAGATTGTGATTGCAATCTATCAGCCAGCTTGAAATACACATAATGGGATACTTACCATATATTTTATAGCTATTGAATTACAAAGATGCAGTATTTTCTAAGAATCCAGTATTTTTGGTGTGTTACCATAGTAACGGTCCTACAGGCCACACCCACCACCAACTGTACATGAAATAGGCAGATTATGATAGCTGAGGGTCCTAGCTAATAGAAAAACATACTTTAGGCTTGTGCATACACCTTTTTGGCTATTTCATATTTATAAATTTGGAAAGTTGTAAAAAAACCCGGCTTTTTATGGTACCGTTTCCATAGTAACGGCCATTTTTGGACACGCCCATGACTTTAAATGGCTCTGATTATGGTTGCAATCGATTGGGCACCTTAAAATACATATATTATGATGCTTACCAAGTATTTTTAGATTCGTGAATTGGAATTATATGACTTTTCCTAAAATTCATATTTTTCTTGATCCGTTACCATGGTAACGGCCCTGGTGGCCACACCCACCACCAACTTTATGGCAAACAAGCAGATTCTGATAGCTGAGGGTCCTAGCTAACAGAAAAACATCATTTAAAATTGTGCCTAAGGGGGGGGGACCTTTTCGGTTTCTGGCCCATGGACTATTTACTGTACGCCGAGCTCCTTGTCTGATCAATCTGGTATAGTGACAGTGGTACTGCCTACTGGCCTCCGCAGCTGTATGGGGAGCGCTAGGTCTGCGCACCTAAGGTTTTGACGGGAAAAATGAACAAGAATTTCTTTACTATTCCTCTAAAGATTTATTTTATTTTATTCCTGATATTCTAAAGAGTAAGTTTGAAAAAAAATTGCATCAAAATTAGAGCAAGGACAATGCCATTTTCACAAGAAACGGTGGTCTTGTCATGACATTTCAAGTAATTCAACATTGATTTGAATATAATTATAAACAATCTTGCATGGTTCCCAATCCCATGTCTGCGCACTTATTCAAATATTCATTTACACGCAGTTCGGGAGTTTTTGACGTGAAAAACAACATTTTGAGGCTTGTGAATAAAATGTCTGGTTTGCATGGCTCGCAAGTATGTGAGAAATGATTATAATTCATTTAGACATGCATGACATGTTAGTTGTTACATGTTATTGTTAGATCTTGTTTTTGTTGATATGTGCCTCCGACTCCACTCACAGTTGGATACCATGGCTCCGTAGGCCAGTACTACTAGTACTAGTACCAGATTGATAAGCCAAGGAGCTCATAATATAGGTAGGATCCATACCGTGTGTGGAGGCAGATAATGAGATATCAACCCCCCCCCCCCCCCAAAAAAAAAAATAGATCTAAAATAAATATTGCCATTTCTCACATACTGTGAGTCACTGTCATGCAAACCATCCTCAGCCAGGCCTCAGAGTCAGAGTTTGCTAAAGGGGTTACCTTCAACTCCAGGATCAACTAAGGTTGTAAAAATTGATTGACAAAAAAAAAAACAACACAAAACTGGCAGGTGTGATCAGGTTTTTTTTTACTTGCACATGATGTAAGTTATATGGGACTACCCATGCAAGGTATTTAAAGGTTTGTGTGTCCCATATATATATATACGTTACAAATGCAAGGTAAAAAAATCTGTCGATTTTAGTCTTTTTTCCCCCTTTTTTAGTCATTCAATTTTTACAATCTTAGTTGATCCTGGAAGGTAACCCCTATAGCAAATTCCGAGGGTGGGTTGCATGGGTCAAATTATGTGAGAAATGGTGATATTTAGATGTAGTTTTTTGGGGTGATGCCTTCCAACACACAAGGTATATGGATCCCATGTACAGCTCCATAGGCAAGTACCAGATTGATAAGCCAAGGAGCTCGTACAGCTACCTGGTACCCACACACAAGCTCCCATGCATTCGCTTAATACGCAGTGTGCCGTGGCACGCACTCATAGGTACACGCCATTGCCGACTGTGTAGTAACGCAGCCAACACACATCCCATACCTAAACTGCATCACTGTGCATTTTTGGCTATATTTAATTGAATATCATATATTGCAGTTTACTTACATCCAAAGAATTATATTGAATAATAGATGATTAAAACTTACCAGGTTGTTTTGTGACCTTTGAAGAGGGTTTCCTGAAATTTGGGGTCCTTTTTGTCGATAACTGCTATCGAGACTGTCCGTCAGCATCCAGTTTGTATTTTTCACGATTATGATGAAGGGAGCCCTCAGCGCTCGTAGTAGTACAGGCGCGATGGGTTCGTCGATCTCCTACGAAGACCTGAAAGGGCCAAACTGACTACGTAATAATTACTACGTACGTCGTACGTAATATTTTTTATTTTTGTACGTCGTCAGTTTGGCCCTTCCAGGTCTTCGTAGAATAGCTTGTGTGCGTAACATTCTGCGTACGTATCTACGGTGCGTAACCATGTAGAGCGGCCTCACTAGTGCGCAACATTATTGAGAGCAGTCGTCATCCGTATGGAGGTGTGGGTTACAAGTACCAAAAAGAGGGCTGTAAATGTAAGTTTTTATAACTTTCTACATTTTGTATCTTAACGAACTGATAACTTAAAATCTAAAGAATGATACTTAAGTATCAGTTTGCCCACAAAAACATCAATTTCAAACAAAATTACATCTGTATCCCCAATACCCAGTATACACACATGGCTTTACCAGTCAAAACGTCCCCGCGTCAAAACGTCCTCGGGTGATACCAAAACGTCCCCGGGTCAAAACGTCCTCGGGTCAAAACGTCCCCGGGCTGTTTTGTTAAAAAATATGTCGAATTCTCACCGTTATTACATCATATTTTGAAGTAAATGAAATCTTTAACCAACAAGAATAGTTTTGTGTCATTTACCATCCACCACACGACTGAATTACCGCTGCATTCACGGCATGAAAATCATCAAGCTTGTTATTAATTGAGCATATTGGCGAGGTTACCCGGTGCAATGTGCGCATGTGTGGCCGAGTTTTCCAGTTTTGTGGAGGCATGCACACGGTTTTAGGGGTTTTAAAGCAAGTTCACTCGTGAGTCAAGCTTTATATAGTTATACTTTGCAGAAGAAAAAAAATAAGAGTAAGCAGTCTACCAACTGACTATAGAAAGAGCGAATGACGCAAAAATTGAGCCAGAGGCAGAGCGGGGGAAAAGGGCGGGGACGTTTTGGTACGCTACACGGGGACGTTTTGGTACGCTACCCGGGGACGTTTTGGTCGTAGCAAGGCGGGGACGTTTTGACGCGGGGACGTTTTGACCGGATACCCACACATGTATATGATTCTAATGGTCAATATGACCATTGCTTGCTGATGTGATGGCACGTCTATTCTATGTTGTCTTTGAAGCGAAACGGGCAAGGCCGAGACATGCCAGAACGACGAGAACGACAAAATGAAGAAAAAAAACGTTGCTTTGGAATGTTTTTTCTTTTTTTCTCAAGAAAAAAATGGTATGCTTTGGAACGAAAACTTTAGTGTAAAAATGGGGGCCTTCTGGGCGGCACATACCCACCACACACTGCATGTACATGTATATACTGAGTACTCCCCCCCCCCCCCCCCCCCCCCCCGGGGTCGTTAAATCTGTTTCTTTCTTCCAGATTTGAAAAAAATAAACACTTAGATTCACTCTGCTCTTTCCAGGAATTTTGAATCTTCTTCTTGCCGCTTTTCCAATCTGGTGGAATATTACATACCAATCATGCCATTGAGTAATTGCATTGTTTTCTTAGCAGTTCAAAATCTTGATTTATATAGGATTTATATGTGACAGTTCTTATCAATGAGAATGAGAAATCCTTATCACTAAGTATACCTATGTTGGGTGTCCGGACAGATAGTTTCCAACTACTGGTAGATCTGATCTGTAAATTTTAAAAATTTTGCATTCAATATTCGGGAAATCGCAATGTATGTTGGGCATAAGCATGAATAAATATTTTATCTTGGTTAGTGCTATTCCATGCATATTATTTTTGGAGAAATCCAATGGCAAACTTCAGTTATATGGACCCACCCCTTCATACTACTGAATTTTATTTTTAAAATGTTTTTTAATACTCTCCTGGATAAGTGGATATGCAATAGGACATGGAGGTGTGGGCTGTTCACAGGTACATGTATATGATTCAGTAGATATCGACAAACTCTTATTTTCAGTCTTCATTCAGATCCATATACTCGTCTAAGAAAACGGTTTGATAGTCTGTTATGGATACATTTGACTAGTCATTCTATTTTGCTTACAGATGCATGCATCTCTTATTTGATGATGGAGCAGACACAGTCATGCCAGAAACATGCAAATAGATCTACACTCACCTACAGGTAAATATCCTCTTTCGTCACCTTCCATGTTTACTTGAGAGATGTGCAATTATAGAACAGGAATGAAACAAAGAACAATTTTGTATTTGGAGTAGTAGGGTCTACATGTAAAAAATAAAGAAATGAAGTATAATAAAAATAAAATTAAGCTGGTTTATTGCCACTCGGGTCTATTCCATTAAAGTTTTTGTCATGCAAGAGCTTGACTAACAGGGGCGTTGCTAGAACATTTTGAATGGGATTGTGACACCCAAATTTGCCAACAAATGGATGCGATACCCATTTTTGCCAACAAAACTGCTGCACCCTAATCCCTCTCCCCTTTTGCCCAAATATCAGCTTTTCAATTTCTAAATATTTTGCCAGAGAGCGAAGCGAGTCAGACAAAATTTTTTTGAACTTTTTTTAGGTGAAAATTACTGAAGTTAACTTACATAAGTTATGTAATTATCCTGGAACCTTTCTTCTTCAATATGTGGATATGGGTCTGTTCACAAAGTTGGGCACCTTTTGAGACATTTTTTTCTTTAATCCCCTGTAATTTGATGAAAAAGTCTAGTTAGAATTTTCTTACTTGGCCGTTCTATCTCTGGTGAAAATAAAAAGCATCTGAGAAACATATACATGTTGTTCCACAATGTATTTTGGAAATAATTATGAAAAACCAGCGTGTGGATGTAACCGGACATTGTGTCCGTGTTACATCCGCAAAGTCTTATTTTGAGACATAACGGCACATCCATAATGCTCTTGATGATAAATATTTGCCTGGTTACTTTAGGTTCTCTATTTAATTCAATGCAACAACAACTGCAATGAGAGTATATACTGACTTCAAGAGTTATTGATGAAAGTTGCAGATATTCTTTGGTGTCCCGTTCATCCACAACTTGACAACTTGACATTTGATTGGAAACCGTTACACCCACAACATTCATGATAAACTCAGGGAAGATATTTATTCTTTTGTTAAAAGTTTTGCTTCATTAAGTCAGCACCATAACACAATGTACCCATTACTAATAGGATTTATCTTTGTAATAAAGGTATCATGCATGTAGATATGCTGGTAATCTAAAAAAAGGTGGTTGTGGATGTAACATGGAACACCAGTATATTTTTGTCAATATTTTGAAAATGCCCCTCAAAACAATTTGTCTGTGTTCTTCAAAAGCTTCCTGGAGGCACCAAGTACATTCATATAAAACAACTTAATGGTGTAAGTCATAGTGTTAAAACTACAATGTTTTTACGATAAAATGTCAAGGTTTGGTGCCCCAACTTTGTGAACAGACCCATATACATGTATACTAGCACTTCGCTGCCCGAATGTGACCATCTAAACTTTGACAATCCCAGGGGGCAGCCATTTGCCCAAAGATTAACATCTCAATGTTTTTGCGAGCGACTTGAGCGAGCGAGCAAAAAAATTTGACCAGTTTTTCCTTCTTTCTCTTCCCTTCCTTTCCTTCTTTTTAGTGTTTATTTTCCTTTCCCTTCCTTTCCTTTTTTACCCTATATTTCCTCTTCCCTCACTCTTCCCCCCCCCCCTCTTTTTTTTGTTGCCAACAGAGGTGGCGCATTTGCCGCTAGCGACGCCCCGGTTGACAAATTTATATTTATATCTGCATTCCTATAGATTTTGTAAATTTGTCTTGATGAATGATGAAAGAAATATTTGTGGATAAAGGATGGATTTACTTTACATTTTATATTCTTATGATGAATAATTTATGGGATTCTGTATTACAGATATAGAGATTTTTGTTAGTATAAGTAATTTTTTTGTAGGCAGTTGTTAGTTCATGTCTGATTTGTTTGCACGTTAGTTTTACACGAGGTGTTGTTGTGTAAATTACTAGAATATTTTTAAAAGGTACCTCTACCATCATGTAGACCAGTGCATGTTGTGTTCGCAACACTGGCATATTTCACTTTAGGACAGTTTCCATTTCAGTTCATGACCAAAAAAGTGTTATGAAAAGCTTGACACCTTGTTAAGAAACACATTGGCCACAATTCACAAAGGAGGGTAAACCCATGGTCTAAACTATGGTTTAAAATAAGCGTCGCCTGTATTGCCATTTATGATTGGGCATGAGGCCATGTACGTTGCTTGTAATACCCTTACAGAAGTATTCATGAATTCAGGCCATGGCCTTTTCACAAAAGAAGAAAAATTCTATTTCATTGAAATTCTAATTCATTTTTTTTAAACTATCTTTTCTTTTATTACAGCACCACCAAACTGTTGTATGTGCTGATTGGATTCCCTGCCACTGTCAGCTTAGTTATGGTGTTAGACTTCCTGGTCTTGCTCAGTTCCAAGATACGATTGATGAGATCACTCGTCCTATCCATCTACCTGTTGGCCTGGGAATCCTGGACACTCAAAGCAGACCTCCAGAGGCGAATTCAAGCAATGGAAATGAGATGCTTCTGTAAAATCTCATATAAAGACCACATAACCAACGAGACGGTCCGCACCATCATCCGCCAAGCAATTGGGCCATACGAAGAACTCCTCATGACCGTGAAAAAGCGCAAACTGAAATGATATGTCATGTTTCACATTCTTCGGGTCTTGCAAAAACCATCCTGCAAGGCACAGTGAAAGGTGGAAGAAAAAGAGGAAGACAGAAGAAAAGATGGGAAGACGATATCAAAGAGTGGACCGGCCTGGACTTTTCTTGTTAGATCACCTGAGCCTAAGGCTTGAGTGAGCTATTGCGATGGAAATTTGTCCGTCGTCCGTCGTGCGTCGTCCGTTAACTTTTTACATTTTCATGTTCTTCTCCAAAATACATGATCGGAATTCAACCAAACTTGGTAGGAATCATCCTTAGGGTTAGGGGACCCAAAGTTGCTACCCTGGGGGAGAGCCCCTGATTGTAAAAGCTATTTAAATTTCAAACATCTTCTTCTCAAGAATCAGGAATAGCTCAGACTTGGTATTGTGTATGGAGATACCTCTATAGACGAAAAATGAAAGTTGTTCATGATTTTTTTCTGGGTGGCCCTATAGGGGGTCTGTGGGGGTAACATACTGGAGGGGGGGGGGGGGGGGGGGGGGGGGGGGGCAAGTTGTCCGCCAGCCATAAACTTGTTACATTTTCAGCTTCTTCTCCAAAACCAATGATTGGAATTTAACCGAACTTGGTAGGAAGCTCAGACTTGGTATTGTGTATAGAGATACCTCTATACATGAAGAATGAAAGTTGTTCATGAAATTTTTCTGGGTGGCCTTATAGGGGCCCCTGCACCAGATGTGAATTGATCCACGTCAGGTGAGCTTCATGCCCCCTGGGGCTCTTGTTCTCCATCGAAATGTGATTTAAACTTAATTCAATTTTGCTGTGACTCTTTTTTATAGAGTAGAAATGGAATTTTATTATTGTGAATGGCAATTCAGTAGCAATGAATTCCTGTACATGTAGAGAAAATGAAATTTGCCTCTTTTTTTTTTTTTTTTTTTAACATTTATCAATTGATGGCTTTTTTCCTTGTCCATCTTCCTAATACCTCAATCACACTAATAAGACCGACACAAGACCCAGAACAAAATTACCCTGAATGGCAAAGAACTGGTCGGTTTGGTGGTGTGATGGTGGTAATAGGATGAGTGGGTGTAACTTGTGCCCCCCCCCCCCCTTTCCTGAATCTTTAGGAAAAGTGTTAAAGACAACTTGCATGTTGTCTTCAGCACTTGTTGCTGCCAAGAAATATTATGTCCAGATATATTATTTAAAATGTTGATACATCCTTTGCCACTGATAATATCCTTCTTGAAAAATCCCTACCCTTACCAACAATACAGAGCCACATAATGGTCCGAACCAGTTAGTCTGTAATTTCTGTTGTATTGTAATTTGAATATACCCTTATTGAAACAAAAAATGAACTTTTTCCTTTAATTTGAACTTCCTTTTCTTGTGAAGGGTCAGAAAGGAGAGGGAATAAGAGAGGAGAAAATGGAGAGGTGCAAAAAAAACGGTAAAAACAACTTAGCAAGCCATTGAGAGAAAGGAAGGAAAGGATGGAGAAACAAATCATGAGAAGAGGATGAGGGAGAACGCAGCGATGGAGATATTGAGAGAGAGGGAGAATAGTGAAGAGTGAACACAATCCCAAAGTGAATTTTGAAATATTAGTAGGCCAAGTGCCGTACCCAGGATTTGTTAAAAGGGGAGGGGGGTGGGTGTATATATCAGTATTTTGGGGGTCTTTTTACTCCAAAAAATCTCTGACAAGCCAAACAAAAAGAAAAAAAAGTAACATTATTTGGGGGTTACTTTCAAATTATCCAATATGTGTTAAAAAAAGTTAACAGGAATTCTAAGGCGGCGTTTTTAACATCAAAAAGGCGTGTGCCGACTTACAATAACACAAAAAGGGGGTGTTCGACCACCTAAAAATGCCCCTTTCGTCAAAGGGGGTGTTTGGACACCCCCTCCCCTAGATAAGTGCATGGGTAGGCCTACCTTCTTGCATTAATTTTATTCTTCATTTCATGTATTCTGCATCTATGTGTATTTATTTACTAAACCAAATTTATAACTAAAAAACACTTGATAACTCCTTGCCTGAACCAACATCGTGATTAGATGGAAGCTTGTGAACGTGTTAGAGTAAGGATGTGTATGTAGAGAGAGAGAGAAAGAAAGAGGGGAGGGCGAGGCGTTTGCTGACAGAAATTGATGTCCATGCCCAGTCTAAACTGTCTTTGAAAAAGAGCATTCTGCAGCTACCTGGTGAAAAGAATATTTATGAAGCCGAGGTGAACCACGGAGAGCAGCAATACAAATTTCACAAGTGTGGGCTATATGTAAAGAGCAAGGACTTCTGTCATAACTCCTTGGTCAGAGCAGGGAGGTAGAAGAGAGATCTCTCTTCCACCTCCCCAGTCAGAGCAAGAAGCTTACACTCCTTAGCCAGATGACTTGGCAAATCAGGTGTAGGCCTATGAGGGTAGGGGGCTGGGTCAAGATCGGCCCGGACTGCTGGCGTTGAATATATTACTGGTATGGACTTCCGATTTTTTTATTTCATTTTGAGAAAATTTACCACAAACATTTGGATGATTTTGGCGTAATGAAAATTTTCTCACTTTTCAGATATGACGGTAACCTGATATGACTTGGATATTATCAATAATCAAGCTTCCAGAATGTTAGGCTATAGCCCAATATTAGAAATATTAGAAGAAAAAAGAAAGAAACCCCCAAACAAAAATCACTGACGTGAGGGGGGAGGGGGCCAGGGGGATGCCACACTCTTATGACAAGTAGTACATCTCCCTAATCAATTCCCCGTCCAAGGAGACAAAATAAAATCTTATGTGTTCATTGTTTCTTCAGTCGATCGCATGATCCTGCTGTTCTGAAGATACAAAAAAGGCTTTTCCCCACATTTCTCTCTATCCTCCGATTGTAGTATTGGAAATTTGTCTAAGCATCCAACCGCATAGGCCTATATGCTCGCCCCCGCACTATTTCCAGTACAATGTATATCTTGACGACTGGTAACCGAAATTAGTTTGGAAAATGTGACATGGGCGTAAGGGGATATTTTCGCTCCTGGGGCACGCCTCCTTTATTTTGCTAAACATTGTCGACATGAATGATTCCATTTCCTCGAGAGCGAGAAATAAATTTATTGGACCTGTGGGCACTCGTACTCCGCGCGCGGTGGCCGTTACCCGAAAATAAAAACAGAGTGGCGGGCTCTGAAACCAGCCCCTGCCTCGTACGGCAATAATTGTGAATGACGACAGAGCCGTATTTCCTCCACTCCGATCTCTCTCATTTTCTCTCCCTCCGAGCTCCAGCCCCGGCCCCTCCTTCCCTTACACAACGTCTAGTACGTCTCTGGTATAGAGCTGATCGTATGGATTGTTGTTTCGTCCATGTTTCAAAATGTGCGACCTCCCCTTCCCCTTTTCATTTGTTTCCTCTTTCTCTTTCTTTCTTGTCGGGCAAAAACATTTGTTATTCATGTATGTAGGATTACCATGCAATAATCAAAATTTGGTAATTCTCCTCACACACGATGTCGCGACTACCCCACCGACCGCCGGCCAGGCCAGGCGATCGACAGGCGAGGCTAGATGCAATAATCAAAATTTGGTAATTCTCCTCACACACGATGTCGCGACTACCCCAGCGACCGCCCGCCGGCCAGGCCAGGCGATCGACAGGCTAGGCTAGGCCCTTGCCGGCCCACGGGATGAGCTCCAGCGCTCAAGCTTTCTCTCGCGCGCGATAGTATTGCCGAGTTATCAATCCTTGGTATTGCAAGCCCTGTCAGCATTATACACCCCACAGCGGCAGGCCAATGTAAATAGACGTTACGCTGTGCATTTGCCGAAAGAGGGAGGTAGGCCGACCGTCACAAGTTATAAGCGTCATGCCAACAAACGTAGAGGCGGCAACACTTTGCAGTCTTGCTATGAGGAAGGTTCACTTCGCTAAATTTCTGTGACCATCGTTTTCTCTCAGAGAGGTTTTTAGGTAGATTGTAGATTTGATTTTTTTTAAATTTATACTTTCAAAAACTTTTGAATTAAAATGGTAAAATCAGATGTTATGTTAAATAATATTTGTAAATGATTTTTATAATTTTCAAGAGAAAAAAGATTAAAATAGTTATAAATTTATCATTTTACTTTACGATACAATAATATGTATTTGTGAGGTTGCTAACGTTTTCCTGCTATATTTCGCTGCTACTGCTGTATTTCGATTTCGATCCACGTCCATATGCATACAGTGTGCATATATACCGTGTACATTATTGCTACACATATACAGTTCTCTCTCTCGATCTGACCGCCTAAGTAGACTCAGAGTCAGAGTCAGAGCTCGACGATGGATCAATCAAGGTTTGATTTTAGTTATAAATTTAGATTAACTTATTTGAAATGATGATGAAACAAATTTGGCAATCCAGGGTAATAAAATAGAGAGAGCTGTTACTGCACTACTAGTGTTAGCATGCATGTAACGTTAATATGTTAAAATTAAAAAAAAATGTTCGGATGCTGGATGGAGCGATGATGATCATGATGATGGATGGGGGATCAGATTCGGATGACCGGACACTTAACAAAAATGAAAAAATAAGGTGGCTGGGACATAAGGAATTCTTGCCGTGATAATCATCATCGATATATTTTTCTATAAATAAAAAAAAAATGAACACATGTAACAAGTTCATAATCGAGTTCAAAACAACTTCCAAATATATTTTAAATCAAGTAATTAATGCTGTGATAATCATATTGTCCTCTTGGCTTTCAGATTTGTAGTTGTTTGATGAAAATCATAACGATTTTGGCCAGAAATGGAGTCAAACTCGCAAATGTTTCATCGCTGAATCTGGTATAAACTACAAGATCGTCGCCGCCGCCGCCGCTGGGCTACATTTGCTTGCACACAAATGAATACAGCACGCGCAGACCGGCCCCTATTCTCCGGGTTTGCCTAATCGTCTAAGTTAGATCAAAATAGGTCTAACTTAGGCCTAACATTAACAAAGGCCCTAACGTTAACCGTAATGATAATTGTATTTGTAACTTGTAACTTTTCACAAACTTGAGACAAGGTCAAACTCAAAGGCAAGCATCATGATGTTTTTATTTTTTTTAATTTCAAGAGAGAGAGAGGGAGAGGGGTTCATATTTAGTCTTGGTTCTACTATTTGTTGACCAGGATCAAAGCACTTTTAATGAGAGGTAATAATACATCTCCACAGAGTAATATATCATATGGATGGCCTTTGTTGTTTCACTCAGTGACTTTCAGTAATCACATTCATTAGTCTCATGTTGACTTTGATTGCCCTCAGATAAACTTGGCAAGGAACTAACTTGTGGCTGATCTACTTGAAGATCTAATAGAGCCTAATGTTAGAGGTCTACATAACTCAACAACTGTTGGAGGTGCCGGATGAAGCGGAAAGTCCTACTATAAAAGACTTTGATGAGACGTGAGAAATAAACAGGTAGGTCTAGACCTAACTAGTTTGACCTAGACTTAATACCAAGGCGTTACCACAGGGTATTACAGCTAAAAATTATATGTCTGGTAATGGTAGTGGATCCAGAATCGGTTTACTTGGAGGGGGGGGGGGGGAGTTTTTAGTTTACATTGTCCAACCAAAACAGCAACAACAACAAAAGAATTCTGAGAGAATGGACATTTCATTTGTCCTTTTCCTTTATCCACCACTGAGATCTGTTTTCTTCAGTGTAATATTAAATTAGCTTTTTAGTGTCTTTAAAAAAATCAATTATGAGATCTTTAGGGAATGTTCAGTGTGATGTCAGTATAAATAGAATTTTTAGTCCCCCTTAATTATTATATTAAACATTTCATTAATTAATGCAAACAGAAACAAAACAAAATAAGATGTGTGAATACATTACACTTTTATTAAAATCCACAAATATTTCAGGATGGATTGTACATGCAGTTAGTATTTATCCTCTTTGAAAAGATCACGAGGGTGAGGATGAGCATATCTCGTTTTTTTTTTTCTTAATACATAATGCTTCTCTACACTACTCTCCTTCATCTATTTTATAGATGATGATGAAGATGAAGGCTTACCGCTGTGAATGAAGACAAATTCTGAGAGGAACAAATAAATACTTAGCTGCTCCAGTTTTGCATGGTAGGTCTATGCTGTAAGAGTAAGATTGATATCAGGGGTGTCGATCCGTTTTTGGATTAGGGGGGGGGGGCAAAACACCCTAATAGTGCTCTACATGATTTTTTCAACACCTCTTAATTACCAGCTTATCCACGGTTACGGGGGGGGGGGGAATGATTTATTTGCCCTCTCAATATTATCGGGGGGGGGGGGGGGCAACTGCCATTGCATAATCGACGCCCCTGGTTGTTATTAGTAGCTCAATACAATCTAGGTACACATATTTTTTTTCACATAAACATCCCAACTGAATTTTCTTGAGACTTTACTAATTTGGTTGCTTTTGAATAGCCTTGAAAATTTTATGTGTCCAACTTTTTTCCTCTTTAAGTACTTTTGAGAATTCACACTTATTATTCCATTTCATATAAAGAGTTGATGCTAACTGTGTTAATAGGAAGCTCAAAGTTTCAGGGTTTTATTTTAATTCTAATTGTTGCTTGTTTAATTATCAAATACACAATGGATGCTGTTTTCTAAAATCTTTCCTCTTTTCTTTCAACAGATATGGATTTCTACTTCAGCTCTACTGTGAAATAGCCCCCTGCTGTGATCAACATGTTTCTCTTCTGGGTCCGCTCGCTATTCAAAAGGACAGCTATTCATAGAAAACCACTATATTCATTTAACAGACGTTATGAATAGCGTATAATAACGTATGATTCATTTAGATTGAAATTCTTTTTTTTTTAATGCATGTACATAATTTGTACAGAATATTATTTGACCTTGACAAGTCGGCTGTGATGGAACTATATTGTATTATACTATATGAAAAAAGTGTATGACTGCAGATGAATTATATAAATTATGTTGGATTTTTTAAAGGAGAAGAAGTAAACGTGTATTTAAGAAGTAAGACAATGTCTAAACTTCTCTGAAAACTGTCCTCATTTCTGCATGCAAGAAAATATTCATTAAAAAGTAAAAAAATATAAACGTATTTCTGAATCGACGTGTATAAACTATTGTACCTTAAATCTTGATTGTGAGAAAGATATACATGTAATTGAAAATTATTCTGTGAACATGATAAAGGTCCTTTCACATTATATCAATGAAATGAACCATATAGGGGAGGGGTGAATGAACCAGGACGTGTGATCAAGGTGTATGTATGAGATAGAGAGGGAAGACAAAAAAGATGAGAAAAGGCGAAACTGAGAAGATATGGTGAAAAGGAAAGAGAGAAGGGGCGGATCCAGGGGGCACTTCCGGCCCCTGCCCCCCCCCACCTTTGGAAGAAAAGTATGCATTGTGTGCCCCCTTTTAGAATGAAGACCTTTTTTCTTTTCTTTTCTTTTTTTTGCTTGTAAGCATATTATGGAGGGGAAACTGGACCCCCATAACGCCCCCCCCCCCCCCACTGAGCAAATTTTGAAGGTCTGGCGAAATTTCGTTGTTGTTGACAAAGGCCCCCCCCCCCCCCCCCCCCCAGAGCGACTTTTCGAGAAGCTGGCGAGACCAACAAAATACGGGTCTACCTTGACAAACCTTCATTTGTGTGCCCCCTCTTATACTCAATCCTGGATCCGCCCCTGGGTGAGGTCTGAATAGAAGTCGTGGCGATGTCCAATTAAATTTAGCTTAACCCCTCCTCTAAAAATAATAACAATGAAATAGGTTAATAAATGAATATATACATACATAAATACACACCTAATATTAATAATATTGATTATTAATTTTAAAAAAAACTAAATATTTCAATAAATGAATAAAAAATAATAAAAAAAATAAATCATGAATAACCAAAAAATAATGAATAGAAAATCTTTTTAATAAAAGATAATATGAATTGAATTAATTCATGTCGAAATTTCCAATTTCCAATTAAATTCCCTGCAGCAAGAATCACTGGTTTGCTTTAACATTGTTGTTGTTGCTGGTATTTTTTATGGATGTGTTTAGCCGTTATCATAAATTATGAAATATTCATACCCTGACAGCACAGCTACGTCCTCGGGCACATCCAGTGCAGCGAGATGGTATGACGCTCGGTACCTTTCCCTCGCCTTGCCCAGCTGCCTACGCTGACGCTAGCTAGACTGTATACCGTTAACAAGCTCAGCAGACGACGCATTCATTGATACTGCATTTTGATGGATCAGCGAATAGATTTTATTTAATTTCAGCAGTACGCCCGCAGCGGGAGAGAGGTTACCCCTATCCCGAAATGCATTGCGAGTGGTCACAAAATCAGCTTGCCGAAAACGTCATGAATTTAGCACACTGGTACAATCACTGATCACAAAGATGCCTATTTACGGTAAGATTATAGATTATAGAAATGAAATTTACACGGTATTATGAATGGAATAATGTTTCAAATAATGTATTCTTGCATTACATATTTTTTTTTAAAATCTGCATCTATTCGTAGTATCTCCTTTTGTCTTCATGTCGCTATCAATTCGTCATTGTATTACTTCGATTTATGGTTTTGTTGGCATGCCTACCAAAATGTGCGCGCACTTCAACTGCTTGCGCGTAAGAAGTGAACCTTCCTCATAGCAAGACTGCAAAGTGTTGCCGCCCTCTACGTTCGTTGGTCATGCCATACGCTTATAAATTTTCGATTTTAAATCATAAATATCTTGATAATGAAATCAGCAATTGACCTGTAAAAGTCATACGATTCCCGACTGACCTAAAGGTTTCTAATTATCATTGCAGCATGAGCTAATTCAGATTTTTTTTTTCTGATCTCCAACAAAGTTACTCAATGCCTTTAAATGACAATCAGTCAATTTTGACTATTATCACCAACAAAATAATTGTGTTTGTTGGTCAAATGTCAAAAAAGATATCTGTATTTCTTTAACGTATAGGTCTAGGCCTACACATTATCCAGTAGTACGTAATGATAAAGATAAGTGTAATTGTGAATTGTAAGAATTTCTGTTTATACTTTGTCCATGATTGGTTATTTTTTACTTGCTTGCACAAAATATCGATTTCACTGAAATAAAAAAATACTAAAAAAAAAAAAAAAAGAAAAAGAAAAAAAGACCCACCCCCTGAACGATCATGATCTCTTGTCGATCACCATACAATTTCCGTTATCGATAGTACAGTTAGAGCAAAGACTTTAAATAGTATCAAGACAGATTACTCTGACCTACTTCCGTAGTACATTTTGGAGCCGTATATTGCTGTGTTAAAAACAGACTGAAAAATACGTTCGCCATAGGTATAACACGTGAAAAGATGTCTCATTTTTTCTTGATACTTCATATCTTACTCTATCTTTTTCAAGTCTGATTTTTAC